>PVJI01023780.1:0-22995 GCA_004026765.1 Micronycteris hirsuta
CAGTTACCTACAAAGGAATCCCCATAAGACTGTCAGTGGATTTCTCAAAGGAGACCTTCCAAGCAAGAAGGGGCTGGAGAGAGATATTTCAAATCATGAAAAGCAAGGGCCTACAACCAAGAATAATCTATCCAGCAAAACTTTCATTTAGAATGGAAGGGCAGATAAAGTGCTTCTCAGATAAGGTCAAGTTCAAGGAATACATCATCATGCAGCCTCTACTATATGAAATGTTAAAAAGTTTCGTATGAGGACTCAGGAGCGAAGGCACCGAGGCCAGATCAGCTACCGGGGAATTCAGATCAGCCACAGCCAAGATGCTTGTGAGGTAAGCAAGCAAAATACAACCAGAGAAACAAAATAGAACCAGAGACAATGAAGTTTAGAACATTCTGGCAGTAACCAGAGGGGAGGGGGAAGGGGAGAAGGGGGACAAGGGTATTCAGGAACTGCTATAAAGGACACATGGACAAAACCAAGGGGGAGGGTGGAAGCAAGGGAGGGAGGTGGGTTTGCCTGGGTGGGGTGGGGGGAGGGTAAATGCGGACAACTGTAATTGAACAACAATAAAATAATTTAAAAAAAAACTACATTATAGAAAAATGTCCTCTGTTCTATTTCTGATGTGGGGATTTTTAAGGGGTTTTTTTTGAAATTTTTAATTTTAAAAACTAATTTATTAAGGTGATATTTGCATAAAATTAACCATTTTAAATAAACAATTCAGTAACATTTCATACATTCACAGTGTTGTACAATTATCACCTCTAGTTCTGATACATTTTGATATTGGAAATTTTTATTTTCCCTATTTTTTGGAAAGTCTTGCTAGGGGGTTATGGATTTTATTTATTATTTCAAAACACCAAATATTGACTTTGTTAGTTTTTCTTGCATGTTTGCTTTCCTGTTTATTATTTCTACTCTTAGCTTTATTACTTTTTTCTCTTAGATTTACTTTAGGTTTAATTTGCTTTTTTTAATCAGCCAGCTTCTTTACCTAAGTAGAAAATGAGGTGGTTGATTTTAGATCTACTGTTCTAATGTAAACACTTGAAGCTATAAATTTCCCTGTAACCATTGCTTTAATAGCATCTCACAAATAATTTCAACATACTGCCTTCATTATCATCCAATTTAAAATATTTTAAATTTTCCTTACTTCCCACTTTATTCATAGATTGTTTAGAAGTGTGTTAACATTTTTAAAATTCAAGGTTTCTCAGCTATCTTAGTGCTGTTGATTTCTGATTTAAATTCATTGTGACAAGAGAATATTTCCATATGATTTCAGAACTTTTAGATTTATTTAATCTTGTCTTATAGTTCACTCTATCATTTATCTTGCTGAACTTCCTATGACTACCTAAAATAATGTGCTCTCTTCAGTTGCTGGGTTTAGTAGTCTACAAATGTCAATTAGTTTAAATTGGTTTATAGTCTTTTCAAACATTTTATAGGGAATTTTTCCCTGTTTTTTCTGTTAAGTGAAGACAAGGGATTAGGTTGCAGATCAAACTGACACATATCAGAGAACTTAATACTATTAATGATTAATCTCAAAGGTAAGGTGGAAATCAAAGGCTCAGGCAAAGCAAGGAGAAGTCAGGGACATTGATTCCAGCTCCATGACCGTCTTCTTCTATTGGACACATGCTCTCAGGCCCACAGTGATATTCCACACAGAAGAGGAGCATTTGAGTCACAAAACATCTCCATTTAATATTCCCAGGGAGTTGTGTAGCTTATGTGACCTTCTCCAGGGACCCGTGCCTCATAAATCCACATTCTATATTTACTTACAAAATATGTGATAAAGAAATACTTAAGGAACATCCTTTAAAGAATATTTTCTATATAAAGCCTCTCTTTCTAGTAAATATTTTTTAAAAATATTTACAGAAGATGTAGTTATCATGTTGACAAGAAGATTAGACCAAGTCTTCTGCTTTCTTCCTTCTGGGAGCAAACTCCCCAGTCAGAAAGAAATGAATGGCTCTTTGTGCCTCATCTGCCAGTTCCCGAGAAGGGAGTGTTCATGTCTCCAGTTATGAGCGTTGATCTGTGTATCTCTCTTTGGCTCTGTTTTGTTGTTGTTGTTGTTGTTGTTTTGGCTCCTTATGTTTTCTAATGCTTTTGTTAGGTTGTATATGCATTTAGAATTGTTAGGTCTTCTTGGTGAATTGACCCTTTCATTATGAAATGTCCATTGTGTCTGGTAATAATTTTTATTTAAAGATTACCTTTTCTTTTATTAATATGGCCACACTAGCTTTCTTATAATTACTATTTGTATACCTCTTTTTCTGTAATTTATCTTTCAACTGATTTTCATCTTTATTTATTTAAAGCTCATCTCCCATAAAAAGAATATTATTGATTCTTGCTTTTATATTTAGTTAGACAACCTCTGCCTTTGAATGGGAATGTTTGACCCATTATTAACCCTACAACAGCCTCTAAATGTTCAAGTGAAAGGAAGAATCAACTATCTCTCACTTTAAATTAAAAGCTAGAAATGATTAAGCTTAGTGAGGAAGGCAGGTTGAAAACCAAGAGAAGCCAAAAGCTAGGTCTCTTGTGCCAAACAGCTAAGTTGTGAATGCAAAGGAAAAGTTCTTGAAAAAATTAAAAGTGAACACATTAATGATAAGAAACTGAAACACCCTTATTGCTGATATGGAGAAAGTTTTAGAGATCTGGATAGAAGATCAAACTAGTCACAACAGTCTCTCAAGCTGTGCCTAATCCAGAACAAGGACCTAACTATATTTAATTCTGAGAAGGCTGAGAAAGGGGAGAAAACTGCAGAAGCAAAGTTGGAAGCTAGTAAAGGTTGGTTCATGAGGTTCAAGGAAAGAAACCATCTCCATGACATTAAAGTGCAAGGTGAAGCAGCAAATGTTGATGTGGAAGCCACAGCAGGTTGACAAGATGATTAATGAGGGTGGCTACACTGAACAACAGATTTTTCAATGTGGATGAAACAGATTTATATTAGAATAAAAGGTCATGTAGGATTTTCAAAGCTAGAAAAGAGAAATCAATGCCTGGTCTCAAAGCTTCAAAGGACAGGCCGAGTCTCTTGTTAGGGGCTAATGCAACTGGTGACCTTAAGTTGAAGCCAATGCTCATTTACCATTTTGAAAATCATATGGCCCTTAAGAATTATGCTCATTAATTATTCTGCCTGTGTCCTATAAATGGAATAAGAAAGCCTGGATAACAGCACATCTGTTTAAAGTATGGTTTGCTGACTTTTAAGCCCGGTAAGAGATTCTCTGAAAAAAAGATACCTTTAAAAGTATTGCTGCTCATTGATAATGCATCTGGTCACCCAAGAGCTCTGATGGAGATGTACAATGAGATTAATGTTGTTTCTATGCCTGCTAACACAACATCTATTCTTTAGTTCGTGTACCAAGGAGTAATTTTGAACTTCAAGTCTTACTATTTAAGAAATGGATTTTGTAAGACTCTAGCTGCCATAGGTAGTGATTCCACTGATGGATCTGGACAAAGTAAAAGAATAACTTTCTGTAAAGGATTCACTATTCTAGATGCCATTAAGAACATTTGTGATTCATAGGAAGAGGTCAAAATATCAATAGTAATACCAGATTGGAAGAAGTTGATTCCAATTCTTGTAGATGACTTGGAGAGCTTCAAGACTTTAGTGGAGGAAGTAACTGCAGATGTGGTAGAAATAGCAAGAGAATTATAATTCCAAGTGGAGCCTGAAGATGTGACTAAATTGCTGCAATCTCATGATAAAACTTTAATAGATGAGGAGTTGCTTCTTACAGATGAGTAATGAAAGTGGTTTCTTAAGATGGAATCTACTTCTAGTGAAGATGCTGTGAATATTGTTGAAATGACAAGAAAGGATTTATAACATTACATAAACTTCATTGATAAAGTAGTAGCAGAGTTTGAGAGAATTGACGCCAATTTTGAAAGAACTTTCACTATGGGTAAAATGCTGCCAAATAGTATTGCATGCTACAGAGAAATTATTTATGAAAGGAGGAGTCAATTGATGGGGCAAAATTTATTGTCTTATTTGAAGGAATTGCCACAACCACCCCAGCCTTCGGCAACCACCACACTGATTGATCAGCAACCATCAACATTGAAGCAAGACCCTCCACCAGCAAAAAGATTACAACTTGATGAAAGCTTAGATGATGATTAACATTTTTTTTTGCAATAAGGTTTTTTAAATTAAGGTGTGTATATTATTATTATAGGCATAATGTTATTGCATATTTAATGAACTGCAGTATGACGATGTAAAAGTAACTTTTACATGCACTTGGAAAACAAAAAATTCATGTAACTTTCTTTATTGATTTTGTTGATATCTTTGCTTTATTGTGGTGGTCTAGAACTGAACCTACAATATCTCTAAGGTATGCCTGTATACCTAGAAGTGGGATTGCTGGATCATGTAGTAATTCTAATTGTTTAAGGAACCACCATGTTGTTTTCTACAGCTGCTGTACCAATAGTGCACAAGCTTTCCAATTTTTCCACATCCTTGACATTCTTGTTGGTTTCTTTTTTTGATGTAGAAATCCTAATGGGTTAGTATTAGTTCTTCTTTAAATGTTAGGTGGAATTCATCAGTGAAGTCATTGGCTCCAAGACTTCCATTGTTGGGAAGATTTTTTTTATTGTTGTTCATGTACAAGTGTCTCCATTTTCACCCCGTCCCACCCCTACCCCAACCATCCCCGCCTCCCACCCTCGAACCTACCCCCTTCAGCTTTGTCCATGTGTGCTTTATACATGTTCCTTAATGGCCTTTGTTGGAGAGATTGTTGGTTAATGATTCATTCTCTTTACTCATTATAGGTTTTCTCATTTTCCTGTTATTCAGGATTCAGTCTTGGTAGGTTTTGTGTTTCTAGAATTTTGTCCATTTCATCTAGGTTATCCAATTTGTGGGGGAACAATTATTCATAGTTCTCTTGTGTAACCCTTTTTATTTCTGTAAAATTGGTTAATGTCCTTATGTTCATTTCTGATTTCAGTAGTTTGAGTATTTTCTCTTATTTGCACTTAGCTAAAGGTTTAACAATGTTATTGATCTTTCCAAAGAAACAAATTTTGGTTTCATTGATTTTCTCTGTTGTTTTTCTATTTTCTATTCCATTTATGTCTTCTCTAATTTTTATTATTTTATTCTGCTTGCTATGCTAGATCAAGTTGTTGTCTTTTCTACCTTCTTAAGTTGTAAAATTAGGTTGTTTATTTGGAATTGTCTCTCTTTTTTCTTTTTTTCTGTTTTTTAAATGTAAGCATTTTTAGATATAAATTTCTCCCCTAGAATAACTTTTGCTACATCCCATGAGTTTTGGTATATTGTTTTTTTAATTTTTATTCATGTAAGTATTTTCCAATTTCCATAGTGTTTTCTTTTTTTATCCACTGATTGTTTGAAAGGGTGGTGTTTAATTTCTACGTATGTGTGAATTTTCCAGTTTTCCTTCTGTTACTGACTTCTAAGTGTCTCCTGTTGTGGTAGGAGAAGATACTATGTGTGCTATCATCATTTTAAATTCTTTTGAGACAATCTGTGGCCTAACATGTGGTCTATCCTGGAAAATGTCCCCTGTGCACTTGGGAAGAATATGTAAGTTGTTATTGTTGGTTTGAGTGTTGTATATATCTTAGAAATAAGTTAGTTTCTTGTGTTTTTTGTCTTCTATTTCTTTTTACTTTAATTCTTACCCAAGGATATGTTTATTGATGGGGGCAGGGGGACAGAGACATTGATCAGTTGTTTCGCGTACCCACCCCAAGTGGGGATGGAACCTACAACCTAGGTGTGTGCCCTGATTGGGGATGGAACCCACAACCTAGGTGTGTGCCCTGATTGGGGATGGAACCCACAACCTTTTGGCATATAGGACAATACTCCAACCAATTGAGCCACTGGGTCAGGGCTGAGCTCTCTATTTCTTTACTTATATAATTTTTGCCTGGTTTTTCTATTTGTTATTGAGGGTGGAATGTTAAAGTTCTCAACTATTATTGTACATATGCCTATTTCTCCCTTCAATTCTGTCAGTTTTTGCTTTAGAAATTTGGCTGGTCTGTCATTAGATATGTAAATGTTTATGATTGTCTTATCTTCTTGCTATACTAAATGTTTTATTAATACACGTGTAAAATGTCCTTCTTTGTCTCTTGTAACCTTTTTGATATAAACTTCATTCTGTGTGATGTTATTACAGCCACCCCTGTTCTTTTTGGTTACTCTTTGCATGGAATATATTTTTTCACCCTTTCACTTGCAACCTGTCTGTGTCTTTGGATATAAAGTGAGTCTCATAGACAGCATGAAGTTAAATCATGTGTTTTTATCCATTTGTTAAATTTGTCTTTAATCCATTTTAAAAAATTGCAGATGAGAAAACACTTTTGTCATTTTGTTACTTCAGTCATTTCTGCAAATATTTATTATTTTGTTTCCATCAACTGATATTTTGTTATTTCTTTTTTCTTTTTTTTTAAGATTTTATTTATTTATTTTTAGAGAGAGGGGAAGGGAGGGAGAAAGAGAGGGAGAGAAACAGCAATGTATGGTTGCCTCTCACATGGCCCCCACTGGGGACTTGGCCTGCAACCCAGGCATGTGCCCTGACTGGGAATCGAACCGGGACCCTTTGGTTCCCAGCCCACGCTCAATCCACTGAGCTACACCAGCCAGGGCGATATTTTGTTATTTCTATATGCTTTATAGTTTGTCCCTTATTTTCTGCATTACTATTTTCTTTTGTTTTTAGTTTATTTTTTTTACTGAAATATTTAAATCCTTTTCTCCTTTCCTTTTGTGTGTATTTTATGCCTATTTTCTTTGTGGTTACCATGGGAACTGCATTTAATATTCTAAAGTTATAACATTTGTTTTGAATTTATACCAACTTAACTCCAATAATATACAAAACTCTGTTGTTTTTTTTTTACAGCTCCATTTCTATCCTTTTCAGTTTTTGCTACCAGAAAAATATATCTTTACACATTATATGCCCTCAAAACATAAAGTAACCATTTAAAAATGCATCAGTCTGCCCTGGCTGGTGTAGCTCAGTGGATTGAGCGCGGGCTGGGAACCAGATAGATGATCCCGGTTCGATTCCCGGTCAGGGCACATGCCTGGGTTGCAGGCCAGGTCCCCAGTGAGGGCCATGTGAGAGGCAACCATACATTGCTGTTCCTCCCTCTCTTTCTCCCTCCCTTCTCCTCTGTCTAAAAAATAAATAAAATAAAAAAAAATTTTTTTAAAAATGCATTAGTCTTTAAATTATATAGAAAACATGTGGAGTTAAAAAACCAAAGTTAAAAGAATGCTAGCTTTTAGAGTAATAATTCATTTTTCAGATGTATTAGTCTCTTAATCACTTAAAAATGAAAGAGTATATGTACAATCCATTGTTACAATAGTAGATTTATCTACTGACTCTTTCAATCCATGAACACATACATCTCCATTCATTTCAATCTTCTTTGATTCCTTTCATCAAGACGTTGTGTTTTCAGTTTGTACATCCTGTACTTTGTTACGATAACTGTTTCATTCCCTTTGGAGTGATTGTTAATGGGACTGTGTTTTTCATTTTAGTTTCTCTCTGTTCATTAGTACCAAATAAAAACGTGATTGATTTTTGTATGTTGGTTTAAAAAAAATAAAAAGGCAGCTTTTTACTACTGTTTCCTTATTGCTATTTTTTCTCATTCCTGTAGAATTGCCTTAGAGACATATTGGGTAATGAACTGGCAGCCCTCCTGCAAAGGTGGCCTCACTGTTTTCATTTTACAGCTGATGCAAAGAGCCTCCGCCCTCACCAGGCCTGTGTGTGGCAGGGGCGGAATCGTACCCTGGCTGGACAGAGCTGTTTCCAATAGGCTACACCCTCTCAGGGTTGTAAGACATTTTTGAAGGCCTTACATGGTGTATTTTCTGAGAAGTCTAATCCTTGAAAATGACAGCTTGGTTAGAATTACTAGATGTTCCTCTAGTTATTTTCTTCCTGTTTCTGGAGACAGTACACAGGTATCTACTGGCACTTAGTGTATTGGGAAGAGTTGGGTTCCATTCCCTCTACTCAGTTTTTATAAAAATTCATTATATTTGAACTTTAAATATTCATCAAACTGGAATTCATTTATTCATTCCTTCAAATACTATGTATAAAGGGAAGTATTATGCTAGGTACTGGGTATACAAAGATGAATAAGACACTGTCTTCATTTAACTCGCTTATACTCAAGTAAAGAAGACCCGTGGGAAAGCAGATAGAATGAAGGGTGGTGAGTACCCAACAGTGTGCCGGACCAGCGCAAGCCAGGGTGTGGGAGCCTGTTACTACGTATCAGAAACTCCGAAAACCTGTTTTACTGCTGGTAGCTTACAATTAGCTTACAATCGTCTATGGCCAGACAATTTACACCATGGAAATTAGCAAATACTACATGTAGGGCTTTCCTTTTCCTTTTTCTTTCTTTACTATCCCTTAGGCCAGGGGTGTCAAACTCATTTTCACTGGGGGCCACATCAGCCTCTCGGTTGCCTTCAAAGGACCAAATGTAATTTCAACTCCTTAACAGTTAAGGAGTAGTTATATTTATACAGTCCTAAAGTTATTTCAGCCCTTTGAAGGCAACTGAGAGGCTGGTGTAGCCCCCAGTGAAAATGAGTTTGACACCCCTGCCTTAGGCCATCCAGTTCACCAGCACACCACTGTTGGTGTGGGAGTAGAGGTATTAAACCCATTCCTTTATCTCGTCGCAAAATGGACCCACCTGCATGTCACATCCTAAGTTGTTTATTACGACTGGCTGCTTCTGGTGATTTAAGCCTTTCACAAACAGGATGGCTGTGAGGGTAAGATTAAGTCTCAACCCCCCATGGGTTCTGTTTTTGTTCCAGAGATTATAAAGCAGCTAACATCACCATCAACTTGTACCTGGTCAATGAGCCTTGGCTCTTCTCACTGGCGTGGTGCTCCAGGATCCACTCAGTGACCACAGACAACATTCAGCTCCTGAGGCAGATAAATGTCCCTTACTACCTCATGGTGAGTGGATTGTCCAGATCGTCCTCCCAAGTCTGGTGTGATAGGAGTCTGTGTGCACTACCCGACCCATATATTGCCTGCTGTGCAGTCCCCTGGGGAGCTACCTAAGAGCAGGGATATCTATGATTTTGGAGATGTGGCAGTCTTCCTTCTCTCACACAGATCCTACGGTGAACTTGGAGCTGTTCCATTGGCCAAAGAAAATCACATGTCTGAGTCCCGGTTTAGGTGGATGAGGGTAGAAATAGCAAGGTCACCTTGCATACTT
Source organism: Micronycteris hirsuta (assembly GCA_004026765.1). Lineage (NCBI taxonomy): Eukaryota > Metazoa > Chordata > Mammalia > Chiroptera > Phyllostomidae > Micronycteris > Micronycteris hirsuta. Next base: position 9,355 of record PVJI01023780.1, read on the forward strand.
TTCACTCAGATTTTACAGATTTAAGTAACATTTAATTACACTGCACAATTATGCAATGGATGCACCTGTCCAAAGCCATTCAGGAGCAAGAACAACTTACTCTTGGTGTTGCTTGGTGACGCTCACGCAGTGCGCATCGTGGCGCAGGCTAAAGCCCCACTCAGTGTGTTTCTCGGGGGGCAGTAAGAGCCCCAGGTTAGTGGCAGTTGGTTCAGAGCTTCTACGGCACCAACCTAGCAGAGCTGTTGTGAGGATTCGATGTGAAAATATCCTAAAAGTACTTAGAGCACTTCCTTAGGCCCTGTAAATGCTCGTTAATTGTTAGTTGCTCTTATTATCATGATCACTAGTATTTTTATTAATATTATTATTCACTCCAAGAAAGACCTTGGGATGGGGGAGAATGGCCTAAGAAAGAGTAAAAAGTGCCACCCAGCAGCATCAAGTAAAACTGGAGGGGAAGCAGGGGAGGAGGGGGAAAGGGAGGGTCAAACCAGGGAATCAGGACAGTCACACAAGAGGCCCCAGGAGATGGAGCTCCGGGATGGGGCGATTCAGGTGAGGAGCGTGGAGGAGGGGCATGTTCAGGGAGAATTATAGTTTCAGCCTACTTCCCTGAAGCATCGTGATATAGAACAGCGATTTCTAAATGCTGGCTCACAGACTGGCTGCTTCAGTGTCACCTGAGGAGCTTGTTAAAGACGCAGGAGTTCTCATTCCTGAGGTCTGCAGGCAGCCCTGTGGACCTGTGTTACTGCCCAGGTGGATCTGGGCGCACAGCCAGGTTTGGGAAGCCGTGCCATGAAAACACAGGAAAACACATGAAAGCACGGGAACCCATGGAACTTGGGCTGTAGTCCTGGGTTTAGAGCAGATTTGCCATGTGACTTCTCTGGGACTCCCCCAGGCCCCTGTGTGGAGGGTCCAGGGAGGTGGAGGGTGTGCGCTTTCATCCTTGTAGAGCCCCCACGTGCGGAAGGGCTGACTGTTAGGCAGCAGCAGGTACTCTCTGTGTTTGAGAACACCACACCAAACAAGCTTCTCCTCCTGGTGTGCTGCCCCTCCACTCCGACCCAGGCCTAGCAGCAGGGCAAGGACTTGGCCCATATGATCAGAAATCCCTTCTGTCTGTAAAGTTCTTTGACTTGAAAGTGATTTGTTTTCTGTTTTGCAGACACCAGGTTACTATATGTTCATGTGGCTTCTCCTGGATATTGTTTCTGCTATTTTTATTGTTGCCATATTTTATTTTCATTGGTAAGTTTATATATGTTTATAACTTTAAATGAATTTTTCCCAAATAAAAGTATAAATGGTTCTTATGGAAAGTTAAGAAAACAGTCAAACACTCTTCCTATAATCCATCCCCCATGGCCACTTCTCAGGAGGGCAGGTTAATCATCTGAGCCCTTCATTTCTTCTCATGCCACATGCAACTCCTCACACCCCTCTGCCTCCTCAGCACGAGACAGTGTTTTAGGGATAAGAGCTGTCACTAACGCTCAGTTGCAGCCTGTTACCACAGACCCAGTGTGATTCCACTGAGAGAGGGCAGAACACAGCGGGATGCAGTGCAAAGAGCAAGTCCACAGACATGGAAGCCTGGCTTTTAGGCCTGGATTTGCCCCGTAGTTGTTGGGTGACCAGGGAAAATCACTGCCCCTTCCCAGACAACAGTGTGTATCTGTCCAAGAAAATGACATTTGAGAATCCTCACCGGGAAAGTGCTACAGGACTGGCAGGTTCAGGCGGGAGAGGAGACATCCTGGTGGAGGAGCTTAGCTGGAGGAGACGCGGTGTGTGGGCCTCGCCGCGCCCGTCCTGTCTTCGTTGTGAGTTTTCCTTTGCAAGGGGAAAGTACAAGTTCTTAAGTGAGAACTTGACTGGGTAATGTTTCTTTTCTGGCTACTGCCTTGGATTATTGTTATTTCTGGAAGAGATCTGTGAGATTCAAGGATGGTCTGCTTCCTTCCAGGTGGAGAGAGAGCCAAAAAGAGAAAGTCTTTGGAAGTACCAGCGGTTACACAGGTAAAGCCAGAGGCCTACCCCAGGGCTACCCAGTGCATGCAGGTGACAGGCCTCCTTGTCTTGTCTCTGACAAGGGCTGAGGGAGTCTGGGAAATTGGGAACTTGGGACCAGAGAAAATTGAGAAGTGTAGCTGGGCACAGATTCTGGAGGACCCTTGACATCAGGCTTCATTTTGGACTTCAGTCTTTAAGCAGTGGGACCCCTTTGAAAATTTTGAACGTGGTGTTTATTTGTTAACTTGTTCATATATTCTTTCATCACACTTTGTACCAGGCACTCTGAGAAGGGCTGAAGAGAACTAAAACTGTCTGTAGAGGGTGGCCCAAGAGAGCAGAGGGCTGACCCACAGAGAACAGTGAGGAAGCAGACGAGAGTATAGCAGTTGACGCTGTGGGCCCAGCACCTGGGTCCAGGACGGAGAGGCTTCGGTGCCCATCAGGGCTGAGCGTGCTTTATGGGCGGGACTTCAGTTGTGGGTGACCTGTGTTGGGGGGTGGGGTGGACAATGCGGAGGTCCCGAAATGCTGGACTGCAGTCCAGGCTCTGCGGGTAAGCAATTGGGAGATGGCAAATGAGTTTCAAATCAGGGAGCAACCTGCTAGATTTCTGTGTAGAGGGATGGAAGAACAGTAATTTATGATTCAGCAGGAGAACGCAGGGGCTGAGGAAGTGAGATAGGCCAGTGAGGGGAAGGGAAGCTGGCTTTAATTTTCAGGAGGAGACAACCACGCAGTGCGGCCCGGGTTTGGGGAGCCGGTGCAATGGCAGAGGGAAAGCCAGTCGGGAAGCAGGGGACTGCAGTTCACGGGACGGTTTCCGCACACAGCTCCTGGAGCCTTAGTAACGTCACAGATTCATGAATTAATCCAATTTCTGTGGACAGCGGTGACTCTCCTGAGATGCTGTGCATCGGGGGCAGGTGACTGAACGATCCAGTACTTCGAGTCAGGAGCGGATCCGTAGAGATCGTGGAAAAATAAGGTCGGAAATTGGAGTAAGTTAAGTGGAAGGCAGTGGTGTTTCCTGCTGTGAAACTGAAGGTTCACGCCAAGACTGCCCGACTCTCCGGAGGGGCACAGAGTTCTCAGGTGACCCCGTTACACGGTCTTGAGATTGCTGTCCTGGCTGGTAAGCGGTCTGCAGGCTGTATTCCGGAGTCCTTATTTCCAGTAGTTGTATGATTCAACTGAGGCTGTCGTAACAAAATGACACAGACCGGACGCGTGAAAGAACCGGAGTCTGTGTATCTCACGTTTACGGAGGCTAGAAATTCCAGATCGGCGTGTCAGCAGGTTCGGTTTCTCCTGAGCCCTCGTCCTCGGCCTGCAGACAACCCCCTCCGTGCGGCGTCCTCCCGCCGCCTGCCTCCGTGTGTGCACGCGCCGTCAGTGTCCGTCTGTCTCCAGATTTCCCCCCTCCAGGCAGAGCGGCTCAGGGCCCAGCCCAACGGCCTCAGTTTACTCAGCCCTTCGAAGGCTCTACCACCAAGTCCAGTCTAGATGAAGGTGCTGGGGTTAAGGCTTTGACATGTGAACTTGGGGGACACAATTCGCCCCGTAACAGTAATCCAGCCACGAAATGAGAAGAGCGAGGAAGTGGTGAGGAAATCATGGGTGGGAGAGAAGTTTTGAAGGAAAATTTGGAGATACATACACATTAGATGAAGGAAGAGGCTGCAGTGCGTTAGGAAAAGTACTTATCAGGATATATTTTTCATCACTTTAAAGAATCAGTCCTTTGTCTTCTTGGTTTCTTATGAAAAGTCTTCAAAGATGAAACAGTCTCCCATTTTTATCTTTGTTCCTCTGCTGGTAACATGTCCTTTTTTTTCTGAATAATTTCATGTGTTTTCTTTTGTTACTGGTTTCCAGTGATTTGGTTGCGGTTCACGTTAGTGGTGCACATGAGTGTGTGTGTGTGTGTCTGTCACGCTTGCGGTGTGCTGGACTGCTTGGACCAGTCAGAGCATCATTTTCATCAAGTGTGATAAATTTTTAGTCTGTATTTTCCAAATATTTTTCTGCCTCTATCCTTTTTCTGGTATTCCAACTACCTATATGTGAGACAGTTTGATATTATTCCATAGATTACTGAGACTGTTCATTTTTATTTTTTAATTTATTTTTAATATATTTTATTGATTATGCTATTACAATTGCTCCATTTCCCCCCTTTATTCTGTCCCCCTCCTCCCCATTCCCCGCCCTTTAGTTTTTGTCCATAGGTCATCCACATAAGTTCTTTGTCTCCTACATTTCCTATACTATTCTTAACCTTCCCCTGTCTGTTTTCAATCTACCGTTTATGCTACTTATTCTCTGCACCTTTTCACCCTCTCTCCCCTACCACTCCCCTGTTGATATCCTTCCATGCCTTATATAAATCCCTTTAACATTTCATATAGTAAAGGCTGGGTAATGATGAACTCCTTGAACTTGACCTTTTCTGAGAAGCACTTTATCTGCCCTTCCATTCTAAATGACAGTTTTGCTGGATAGATTATTCTTGGTTGTAGGTCCTTGCTTTTCATGATTTGAAATACTTCCTCTCCAACCCCTTCTTGCTTGGAAGGTCTCCTTTGAGAAATCCACTGACAGTCTTATGGGAATTCCTTTGTAGGTAACTGTCTCCTTTTCTCTTGCTGCTTGTAGGATTCTCTCCTTATTTTTAATCTTGGGTAATGTAATTATGATGTGCCTTGGTGTGTTCCTCTTTGGGTCCCTCTTCTTTGGGGTTCTCTGAGCTTCCTGGACTTCCTGGAAGTCTATTTCCTTTGCCAGATTTGGGAAATTCTCATTCATTATCTGTTCAAATATAAGTTCAATTTTTTGGCGTTCCTCTTCTCCTTCTGGCAGCCCTATGATCTGGATGTTGGGTTGTTTACAAATGTCTCAGAGGTTCCTAAGCCTCACCTCATTTTTTTGAATTCTTGTTTCTTCCTTCTGGTCCACCCCGTTGGTTTGAGTCCCAGTTTTCTTCTCTTCCCTATTGGTTCCCTGCATATCTTCCCTCATTATCTTTAGCATATCCTTCATTTGTTCATTTATTTGCGTCCACCTTTCTTCCAATTTTGTGAGCATCCTGATTACCAGTGTTTTGAACTGTGCATCTGATAGGTTGGCTATGTCCTCGTCCGTTAGTTGTAATTTTTCTGGACCTCTGTTCTGATCTTTCATTTGGGCCATTTTCTTTCTTTTTTTTTTTTTCTTGGTGCATGTTACTTTAAGGGGCGGAGCCTTAGGTGTTTGCAGGTGCAGGGCAACCTAGTCATTGTGTTGTGATGCTTTCTTTGGGGGCGGGGCCTGGGAGGGAGCAATGGTGCCTGCTTCATTCACCGCTAGCTCCCAATCACCCTCGCCCCAATAAGCTCTCCCTTGAGGCTGGGAGCTGCTCCAGCACCGGTGCCCCAACCTCCTGGGGCTCCCTCAACAGGTGGTCCAGGGCTCCCCCCCCCCCCCGCCGCCACGATGGTGGGTTGCACTGGTGAGTCATGCGGTCTATTCCGCTCCCTAGTTCCTTACTGCCTTTTCCACCAGTCTCAGCCCCGCTGGTTCCCACTGGCCTCTCAGGGTACGCCAGCTGCGGGCTTCACTGGTTGCTCCGGCTGCGTTTTGGCTAGGCGCACCTGCCGTGAGTCTCTCTGGGAAAACTGCCTCTCGCTCCACGCGCTTCTCCGCCTGGAGAAGCCTGGGTGAACCAGTCCTCTCCAACTTCTTGGGTGTCGGACTTCCACTCAGTTCGATTCTCTGTCCATTCTGGTTGTTTATTTTGCTATTGAACTTGTTGTCTAATTTCTCTGGTTGTGAGTGGCAGCGCAGTGTGTCCACCTACGCCTCCATCTTGGCGGAAGCCCTGTTCATTTTTAGACTATTTCATTTCTGTGCTTAGATTCTATTGCTGAATATATCCATTTTTTTATTGCTGTGTAACAAATTACCACAAACCTAGAAGCTTCAAACTACATAAATTTATCGCTCACGGTTCCGTGGGCCAGGAATTTAGGCAGACTAGCTTGGTCCTATGCTTTAGGTCCCACCAGGCTAAAATCAAGGAGTTGCTAGGCTGAGATTTCATCCAAGACTTAAGAGTCCTCTTCCATTCTCACTGGCATTTGGCAGAATTTAGTTCCTTACAGTTGTAGGACTGAAGTCCCTTTTTCCTTGATCACTGATGACAGGGTTTCACTCTGAGCTCCCAGAGTCCACCTTCAGGTCTTAGCTGTATGGCCCTCTCACGACAAAACTAGCAGAATAACATATCTTACAGCAGATGGAGTCAGGAAAAGGAGAACAAAGAAAGAAAAATAACAGAAACAAATAGGTTGAGACATGCTAGTCATAAATCCAATCATTTTATTAATGACATTAAATATAAATGGACTAAGTACTCAAATCAAATGTAGAGAGTGTCAGATAGATATTTTTTAAAAAGCAAGTCCCAACCATATGTGGTATACAAAAGAAATACTTAAAATACAAAGACACAGATTCAAAGTAAAAGGATGGGGAAAATGGCATGCCATGCAAACAATCAGCATACGAAATAATATCTGAAAACATAGACTTCAAAACATGGAACATTGCTGGAAATAAAAACAGATTCCACAATGATGAAAAGGTCAGTGTATCAGGAAGGCCTTATAAATAAAGCTACATATGCACTTAAAATCAGAGCTTCAAAACACATGAAACAAAAAGTGAAAGAGTTTGTTTCTTCCATAGTTGGAGATTTTAAAAGTTTTCTCTCAGTACCTGAAAGAACAAATAAGCACACCCAAGAAAATCAGAAAGGATATAGAATCTGAACAACAGTTTCAGCCACATTGATATAAAACAAAACCCCAACAACTGGAAGAACATACAGTATTTTCAAATGTACACATGGCATATTTGCCAAAACATATTACATGACAAGCCATAAAATAAGCCTTGATAAGCAAATTTCGAAAGACTAGAATCTTACAGAGTATGTTCTGTGATCACAACAAAATTAAATTAAAAACATATTAATGAAATATCTAGATACACTTCTAAATCCTGGAAATTAATGTATTTTTAAACATCCCATTGATCAAGGAATAAATCACAAGGGAAATTAGATATTAAATATTTTAAACTAAAGGATAGTGCATATACAACAGTAAAATTTGCGGGGTACCAGTGAAAGCAGGACTTACAGGGAAATATGTAACTTTAAATGGTAGAAGGAAGAAACATTTAATGTTGATTAAGTTTTTCTACCTTAAGAATCTATAAAAAGTAGAGTATATATTTCCCCAAGAAAGGAAGTGCTAAAGATAGCAAGAATCAATAAAATAGAAAAAATACAGAGTGAGTGAAAAAAGTGAAAAGTTGGTTCTTTGAAAAGTTTAATAAAATTGATAAACTCTTAGCAAGATGAGAGAGGTTGCCAGGTTGCTAATATAATTAATGATGAATAAAAGATGGAATATCCTTCCAGCTCCTAGATATCAAAAGGAAAATTATGAACATTTTTATGTCATAAAATTTGACAACTTAAATGAAATAGACCATTCCTTAAAATATCTAACTTATGCCCTGGCTGGTGTAGCTCAGTGGATTGAGCGCAGGCTGGGAACCAAGGGGTCCCAGTTCGATTCCCAGTCAGGGCACATGCCTGGGTTGCAGGCCAGGTCCCCGGTGGGGGCCACGTGAGAGGCAACCATACATTGATGTTTGCCTCTCTCCCTCTCCCTCCCTTCCCTTCTGTCTAAAAATAAATAAATAAAATCTTTTAAAAAAATCTAACACTGTAACTAAGAGAAGAAGAAATATAAATTTATAATAAACCACTACCTATCAGAATCAAATTGATATATCAAAAACCTCACTAGAAAATGCCCAAAGAGTTTCACTGGTTATTTAGATGTTTAAAAAATAATACTAATCGTACGCTAACTCAGAAAAAGCAAGAGGAAGGAACACATCCCGGCCAATTCTCTGAGGCCGGCAACACCTTCAGATCGAATCTCACAAAGACATCACAAGAACTAAATGTATCGATCAACGTCATTGACAAACTTAGACATAAAAATCCTTAACAAAATGTCAGCAAAGTGAACCATCAGTGTAAAAAGGCTCTAACCCATCATGAGCAAGTAAGGTTTGCACCACTAATGCAAGATGGATAAATGATTTGAAAATTAATATAATCCCATATAAAATAGAAAAAGTGTATTTGACAGAAGTCAACACCCATTTATGATGAAAGTTCTGGGCAAACTAGGAATAGGGATTGAACTTCCTTAATCTGACAGAAGATATTTATTTAAAAAAAAAACCACTAATGCCGATATTACTTTTAATGGTGACGCAATGAGTGTTTTCCCTGTGAGATCAGCAGTGAGGGAAGGGTACTGCTCTCCAGCGGCTCCTCAGCACCCGGCTGGAGAGCACAGCCGGTTTAACAAGACAAAGGACAGGCATAAAGGGGTAAATAAAACTCTTGATTTGCAGTCATGATTATGTACATGAAATATTCTAACGAATCAAACAAACCACCTGTTGGAAGTGATAAGTGGGTCAGGCAGTGTCTCTGGAGACAGGATCAACACACAGAAAAATCAATTGTACATCTATCTGTGAGCTATGAGTAATTAGAACCCTTAAACAATTTTCAATAATATTTATAACAACATAAAAACCGAAAACTACAAATGTTTACTGGGGGAAAGAAGATCCAAATAAATGGAGCAATACACCACGTTCGTGAATTAGAGACCTAGTATCATAGGTATTTGTCCTAAAATCCAGTTCACCTAAAATTCAACTCAAGAGCCGTAAAAACCCTCCCTCCTGCTCTAGGGCTGACAGAAGACGCAGCTCACATGCGCACCTGTTTCCTCAAGACTGAAATGACGTTCAGGGTAAAGATAAACGAGTTCTGGCCTTACTGCTTTGGACTCTCACTTTCTTCTAGATTTTGGCCCCAGTTCCTCCCCATGTTATAAATTCTTTTTTAAAAGATTTATTTATTTATTTTTAGAGAGAGGGGAAGGGAGGGAGACAGAGAGGGAGAGAAACATCAATATGTGGTTGCCTTTAGCATGCCCCCCACTGGGGACCTGACTCACAACCCAGGCTTGTGCCCTGACTGAGAATCGAACTAGCGACTCTTTGGTTCACAGGCCTGCACTCAATCCACTGAGCCACACCAGCCAGGGCCCCATATTACAAATTCTTATATAATTTTAAGATATTTTCTTGGTTTTGTATACGATCCAGTTTTTAATTGGTCTTCGGTAAGAGTCAAGCACCTAGCTCGGTTACTAGACCACATCTGCACCGTCTGTTTTTCCTGTCAGGCAGGCAGTCGGATAAAAATCACTGTGCAGCAGCACTGTGTGTGTCGTGGCAAGCCAAGACAAGGTCTCTGTCCGTGAAAAGCTCCTATTCAACAGAGAAGTGTTTTGGTTTTTTTTAAACAATGGTTGTGAAATGCATGAACTTTAAGAAAATGTCCATCTCTGTCTTCTGAGGGCTTCCTTGGGGGCCTAGAACCTCACACAACAGACTCAGTGCCGTGCTGACCTGGCGGACCCCGATAAACGCCGCACAGAGTCTGTGTGAGGGCACGAACGAGGGAGAAGCGCCTGAGACGGGAGGTGAGGTGCTGACATTTTAAAGATGACCAGGACCTCACCACAGACCAGCAAAGACTGCAGAAGTGACATTTGAAGCATCTGTTGAATCTGTTTATGTGTTTGTTTGGTTTTTGTTGTCTTTTCTTTCCCATAGATATTGAGAGTATAAGCCTCAAAAGGAGAAAAAGTGAGAAAGGAGAAGCTTTCAATGTTTCCCTAGAACCTCCCTCCCAAGTGAGGGCAGGCCCTGAGGCCCCGGCAGCCCCCTCCGCGGGTCTAACCGGCTCCAAGAAGAAAGACAGCGAACCGGGGCCGGTCCAGGGAACCGCCAAACCGCTGGTGCCTACAGATGACTTTATACAACTGATGCCCTCCAAGGAGGCCTTTGAACCCACCCCAGCACCCACCCGTGAGGCCAGCAGCAAGGCCACCATTCAATCTGCAGTGCCTGACAGCAAGTGAACCATGATTTTCCTCCATGGAGGTCCCTCATCCTGAAACAGAACCCGAAACGACGCCCTTACTATGGAATCCTCCCAATAAGCCTGTTTTTTGATGTTTTCCACCATATCCAGCATGCCCTTCTCCTTGGGGCTGTCTTCAAAGAATTAACCGCACCTTCTTCTTCCTCTCTGTGCCTCGGGGTGGGGCGGTGGGCCTCGTCAGGAAAGGAGAGCAGGAGAGCGTCCCAGGCTCTCAGGAGCAAGTTCCGGTTGAGCCTCTTTATAAAGGATGCAGTTCCAGCGTACAGGCAAGACAAAACGGCTGCCGCGGTCCTGCAGCTGGGGCTCCTTGTTCTCTGGGTGATACAGGATCTGTCTCATCCTAACCCTTCACAGTACTCCCTGCTAAAGGAGCGGCGGTGGGGAACGTCAGCATGTAAATAAAGGCAGCCTTTCAGGAATGCAGAGGGGAATGGTGTGTTCTTCGGACCCTTCTGTGACGACAGGCTGACAAAGACTACGAGATGAGTGTACAGGTGATGCTGTCCTGAGTCAGAAAATCAGAGGTGGCGTGGGCATGAGCTGGGGGCAAACACTGTATCCGATGTGCACTTTTTGTGGCCTAGTGTGAGGTGGGACGCGTCCTCATAGCTTGCTGTTGGCTGATTCGCCAATGGAATGACGGGCATAATCCCATGCCCGCCCAATGACCTTTGGCCATGAAGGGAAACTAAAGCCCAAACAAGCCCCTGGAGCCCCTTCTTTCTGGGAGAGCAATGGTAGAAGCAGTGAACTGAGGTCCACGAGGTGACCACCATCTATTCACACTTCCTCTCTGGGCCTCAGTTTCCCCACCTGTGTATATGATGGTGGTGGAAGGCAGACACTGCGGTGCCTTCCTCCTGGCTCGGATTTATCCTGGGCTGACTGAGGAGTCACGTAACCACTGGGGACACAGGGTGGTCTTGGACAGCCATGTAGTCTAGTCATCCCAGAAAGTGGGGCTGCCTGGTTAGGGACCTCCATTTCCACAACCAGCCCCTCCCCTCCCACAGACAGCTGGGGAAGACAGGACTGGTCTCCCTGTGGGGTGGCTGGGCACCTAGGTGGCAGGTGAGCCCAGACACGTGGGTGTGTGAGGGCGAGCAGGGCTTGGCTCTGCTGAGCGTCAGGGGGACCCTGAGGTGGGTCACAAGCATGCTCACTTCAAGGGGGTTCTCCACTGTCACTTCTCTAGGTGCTCATCCCGGCCACTGCCCCAAATCACACCTTCCCTGTTTGACACCCCCTCCCCAGACCTGCCCAGGTCACAGCCCAACTTGGTTGTTCCATCCTGGTCACACAGAAACATTTTACAGGCACCCACTGGATATAAGGACTTAGCCCAAGGCAGCATTGTTCTTGGGTTCTCGGTGGTTTCTTGATGAACCAAGGAGATGTTTCTGGCAGAAGGCAAATGCCTCTCTGGCCCCACTGGCTCCAGTTAAGGCTCAGAAGCTGGTCCCTGGCTCACACACAGTTAGCTCCTCACCTCCCAGGCTGCCATCCTGCACTTCGCTGCAACCTGCCCCAGTCTCAGCCTGTCCCTGTAGGTCCCTTTCATGCATACCTTGGGCTCAGGTACCCCTGTCCCCAAACCCAGACCAGCTCGGCCCTGCACACACAGACCAAGGAGAGAGTTATATAGGCCACACACACACACACACAGAGGGCCCTGTCCCCACCTACTCTCCCCTCTCCTCCCATTCCCCCAACAAAGACACTCCAGGGCCAGAAGATGGAACATGTGCTTTATGTCCTGAGGTGGCCAGGACCGCAGGGGCTCAGCACTCACACTGCAGTGTATAGAAGTGGTCTGTCTCCTTCACCCCAGCTGAGGATCCTGGACTTCGGGGAGCTGAAACAGGCCCTTGGGTGTCCGAGTGGTCTTGGTTTGGTGTGGTTGCTCCCAACAGGGGGCACTAGGTCATCCTCTTGGTTCCCTGCCCCAGTGGTGCAGAGAAAAAGCCCAGGGTGGTCACGTGGCCAGGCTGGTGTGAGATGAGAAAAGCATGGAAGGTGCACAAGCTCTTCCAGCCAGGAAGGCCGCGACAGGCCAGGACCAAATCCAGCCCAAGGGCCTCAGGGGTGGCTGGAGGGGTGCTCTGCGTCCCAGCAAGGCTGCCTGTCTGGAAGAAGGGCCAGAGTCCAAACTGGTGCGGTCACTGGTGGCCAGCCGGCCCAGCCTCCCTGCCCGGATGGCCAAGGCATTCCCCCAGCAGCAGAGGTAGCTGATGGGCCCGAGCCGGCCGCTGCCCAGGGAGCAGGAATGGAGCCAGTGCCACCTCCACAGTGTTCATTTGCCACTCCTGGAGCCCCGCTGTTTGCTCATGGCCGTGAGCATCTGGCTGATATAGGACGTCAGGAGGTCATCCATCTTGTAGCCCTGGAAACGGTGGCAAGAAGATCAACAGAGCACAGAGTGGGACAGGGCCAGCCCACTCAGACCCGGAACACAGCTCCCAGGACACAAGGCAGAGCCCGGGACAAAGGCAGACCCCCGTCCTCAGAGGGCTCAGTCTCCCTAGCTGCACAGCAGTGGGTAGGACTCATCCAGCGAGGTGTCTAAGGTTCCAAGCTGTTAGAACCCCACACTAAGGCCCTAGCTTGTGGGGTCCTCAAGTCCTGGATGCCTGCCTCCAAGGACGGCTCTAAAGGCTCTACCAGTTGAGCTGTGCCTTGGGAACCGAGCCCAGTCCAGGAGGCCTCGTCGCAAATGGTTCTGCTGTTGGACTCGGGGGCCGAAGGCTCCAGAGACACTGAAGGCACTCAAACAGCAATTACTGAAGGACGGGCCTGTTCCTCAGCCCCAGGTTAAGCCCCTGCCCCCAGACCTGAAGCTGAGCCTCAATCTGACCTGACCTCGGCCCCAACCTGACCCTTGATCCAGACCCCAGGCCCAGCCACACGCTCCTCATGTTTGCTCCAGGGCCTGGGAGAGTGGCCGAAGCTGCCTGCAGGGGAGGCAGGGGAGGCAGGGGAGCCCGCCAGGCCCGGAGAGGAGCCCTCACCAGTGACGTCTCACAGAGCAGTTTGCTCCCGCGCACCAGGTTCCCGATGGTGATGTGGAAGTAGGTGTTGCCGCTGCTCCAGTTGGAGATCTTGGTGAACGGGTGAGTGGTCAGGATGTCCTGGGGGGAGCAGGAAGTCTGAAGCTGCGCAGCCTGGATCCTCTGGCCTCACTACCCTCAGCTCCAGCCCACAGACACCACCCACATGACGGGCCTCGGGCCCTCGGAAGAGGAGCGGGAAGGGCTAGCTCGGCCATGGAGCTGCTGTGGGACTGGAACGGGAAATGCTGGCAGCCTAAAGGAACTGAAACTGTGGTCTGTGGCAGTGATTTCCACACGTGTGTAAACATGCAGTCCTGAGAATTTACACGTTTTGAGCACAGCTCCGTGTGATTCCTGTGTGAGCAAGTGTGGATCATGTCTGTGGAATGGAAATTCTCTAATAGGAATTTGGCAAAGATGTATCTTAAAAAATTCTGGCTTGCTGTGCCCTGCATATTACTTTAACCTGGTCCT
>PVJI01023781.1:0-22992 GCA_004026765.1 Micronycteris hirsuta
GAATTCAGTTGGGCTTTAGAGTTTGTTATCTTAACCATTACACTGTAACTACAAAGATGGCAAAAAAGAACACCTTTTAAAGCCTCTTGTGGCGTCTATCCAGATAAATGGACTTTGTGTACCCACATTTAAGATGAACAAAATTACAGACAAACTGAGGCTTTTCTTCTGGCAAGACCATGACATTCAAATGCTCATTTCCAAAAACTTACTTTGCGGTAGAATTTAGTGCTGTGTGACCTTTAGACACACAGCACTAAATTTTTTCAAGAACAATACGAAGTTTTTAGGAAATGAAAAGACCACATGGGACTTCCAGAACTTAGAGTGACTAAGGTTGATCCACATTTTCTTTTGCTGAGGGTTGGCAAATGTGAACTTGAGGAGGTTCTTCTGATCCTGTTTGGTGGGGATTCCTGGGCCGTGCAAACCAGCAGTTAGTGCTTGCCTGTCGCCTGCCCCACTTCCTTGTCCCTAGCCTGCTCGCTGGGCTTCTCAGAAGGTGCTGCTCCGACAGCTGGTGACAACAAAGCCAATTTCTTATGTCAATTTTACTAAGGCTCTAAGGACAAACTCAGAACTTGTTTGACTGCTGCTTTTTTGTGCCTCATAACTGGGACAAATCGCACAGAGACATCTCCTGGTGCCTGTGAAATGGATATGATGCATGTTGAGATGCGCCAGAGATGAAGATGCAGCACTTACTTCTTAATGATAATAAATTTCTTCCTTCTGCTGTTCACTGGTTCACTACTTGTAATACCTGTTAGAAGTGTGTACAATGTTAGGCATTACAAACTGCATTTTTATAGCTTAAATTATTTCTTAGTGCATACCATATTTAGTATTTAGGGTCCTCCTCCTCTATTTTCTTCCTTCCAACAAAAGCGAGCCTTAGGAAGCACTCCAAATTGTACCGTTTTAGAGCAGCAAATTGTCTTTAAAACATCATCATATTAAAGGGACTCCCATTTTCTTTTAAGCCTGTATTTTTTTTAAAGAAGGTATATCACAATATTTCTGGGTAAGCATACATATCTTGTGATGAAGTGGTTGCTATAGAAATTAATCGCCTCCCAAAAAGAATAGCGGAGAATATAAATCCATGTAAATTAACCAGAACTGTAGTTAGAACTGCCCCCCAGGCACCTTGGTTTATGAGGAATTTCAGAAAAAAGGGTGTTTTCCTCTTCCATGGAAAAAGGGAAGGAGAAAGCTGCTTTTGTGCTCTCATTGTCTGGCCTTCTCCCTTCCCACTGGCAAGCGCCAGAAGGTTGTGGGGCCGAGAGGCCGTCACTCTAGCTGACAGAGAGGGCTCTTGTGACAACTAATTGCAAAATACACTTGGACATGGCAGGGCCCATCACTTTATGAATATTCTGCATTCAGATTCTAAATTGTCTGTGCATTTCCTTGGGGCTCAGTGCTCACTGCTTTGGCAGATGTTTTTCTGCATGTTCTGACCTAGGTCTTTTTTCAAATTGAGGTGGAATTTACCACCGATTTCTAGTGAATGGGAATAACAAAAGTGGAAATTATTTTGAAAGGTTGACTGTTGAGCAGGGATCTGCTGAGACAGAGCAAGGCATTGTGGAAGGAAATTCATGAACTACAGAAAAAGGGCTTAGAAGGGAGTGAGCAGCAAAAGGGTGATTTCTGAAATTTAAACTACGTTGAGCATTGCTATTTGGTACCTAGGAAGGAGTTTGCCTTTTAACCTGCTTCTTGTCGGCCAAAACCTGCAGCTTCCAATCCTTTAAAAGGCAGGCCGTCCAGAAGTACGGTACAGTGTGGTGTGGCTGCGTACAGAGCCCTTCCTGACTGAAAGGATTTCTTATAGGAAAGCTAATGGAAACAGGTTAATGTGGTCAAGGTGTTTTTAACTAGGACAATTCGAGGAATCATGTTAAGAAGTTATTCTCTGACAGTATTGAGGAAAAAAAATATGGTAAGGGAATATCTGATAATGATCAAGAATACATTTTTAAAAAGAATTAATAGTCACAAAGGGAGAAGCCTTAATAGTTCATGTGTAGTTAACCTCACTTTGTAGAAGATACTTTCTTAAAAAGTCACTTGTAAAGTGAATTCTCGTTAATTCTTGTTTCAATAAATGTGAAGTTGCTTTTGGTAGAATTCATTGCCCAGTTATGCAAAATAAAATTTATTATTTTGGAACAATATTTGGTTACACAGAGTAAAATAAACTATTATATTTAATGGTTTTTTAAAATAAAAGTGATTCTTTTCTGATATTGTTGTATGAAACAAATTTCAAGGTAGGAATTTTTTGTTTGTTTGCTTCAATAATAAGACACGTGGTTCAGTGTCAGCATTTTACAGTATAGAGCCCACTGGCAAGAAAATTCACTCAGCCACTCTTAAATAATTTATGCACAAATTCTACACAAGGAAAAGCCACCACTGTATTCCACTGGGTGGACTTTACTCTCTGCAAACACCATGCCTTACTTCTTACCTGCTTTCAGTACCCCTTGGGTTAAACACGTCTGAATACAAGAAGAGATTTTTTTTCAGTATGTTAGCCAATGTTAAAACTTCTAACTATGACATAAGTAAGACGGAGTAGGGCAACTGGAGCCATAGAAAGGAAGGGAAATTCAGGGCCAGTCACTACAGTATTTGTAGTCTTTCAGATCAAAGCCAACGGAATTAGATTGTATTTCATCTGTATGAATACTGATCTCTTATAGGAAAGAGTTACCCCCCTCCGCTTCTTAATGCCCAGATAGATAGGTTTAATGTACATCACTGCAAAGTTAGCCAGGCCATTGTGACCTCTCTCTCACTCCTCACAATGTGCTAACGATGTCGCTAGTGGATGTAATGCGATTGAGTTACAGGAACCAACACTTCTACGAGCATCTACCAAGTGCCGGGCACTGTGCATTTTATTTAATCTGCACAACAGCCTTGTGAAGATTTTCAGTTACCAAGTGGGTTGCCATTATCAACTCCGTTTCAACAGATGATGAAACTGGGGTTCACAGAAGTTACACAAGTTGTTCAAGTTCATGTGGGCAGTACTATAATTGATATCAAATCAAGATCTGTTTTATTACAAAGCCCTTGCTCCTTCTCTATCCAGTAATTTTCAAGTGTTTTAATCAGAATTTCCCTCATGAAATCTTACTGGAAACAACATCATATTTGTTAGAAGCAATGACCAAGTCACTCACATATATTAATCTTCATTATTTGGGGAATGCACTTCTTTGTTGGTGAAGCCTGAAGCATCTTATCGGAGTCTAAGCATTCTGGGAGGACTTGGCGGGGGGCCACTGCCCAGCAGGCCGTCCGCACCGGCCTAGGACAGTGCTAGCTCTGGGAGGCTGGGAGCCTATGTAATTTAGAAAATCATGTCATTCTTAAATTTGTCTTAAAACGGGCTAATAAATTAAGTATATGTACAATCAGGCAGCAGAGGTTTTTGACTAATCTCAAATGAAAATGGTGGTTTCTGCGATCCAGTCTAAATGTACCCAACACTGGGAAAATGAAGCTCCACAGAGTGCATGAATGTAATTTTTATTTATTTTCCTACCTGCCGAATGGCTATTTTTTTGTGTCCCCATTCTCAAGTGGACCTATTTTGAGCCGTGCCAGTCCTTCAGTGAGAACTAAATTCATGGCAGGATCCTAACTGTTTCAGCGTTAGTTACACTACAGTTAAGTTAGGAGAAGCGAAGTGGGTCATGCACTCAGTGGCCCATCAGGAATTCCAAGTGGCATTCCTAACTGCTCCTGTGACTTTGGAAAAATCACTTACTTAGAATTGTGACCTTTTAGCCTAATGGGATAATATGGTTTCCCTTTTTAAATCTCTCTCTCTCTCTCTCTTTTTTATTCCTTCTGAAACTCCTTCTTGAGCCTGTTAAGCTCTGGGTATCTCAAAACATTCTCTTCCCAGAAGATTGCAGTGTTTATTTCCCAGGGGTGAGACTGGCCAGTGGATTCCATGAGATATTCCACCACAGGATTCAACAATAACTTTTGTTTTTGGACTTTGGTTCTTTTCTTTTCCCCAAATTTGACCTCCTCCTCTCCTCTCATTGGGCGTGTTGTATTCTTACAGTCACTATTTAAAAAGAATGTGAGTAGTGCTCTAAGCAGTCTATAATTATTTAGGCATGTGTATGTCTAATAATTTGGGAAAATATGGCTTACTCATTAATGATCAAGTTGTGTTTCCTGTCTTCATGAATTTATTTTTTATTTTGCTGTTGTACGTTATAACTTTTGGAGTGAATATATGTTGGTAAACTTCCAGAGTCTTTGCATTTAAAAAAATCCTTTATTTCTTCTTGAATCTTGAATGCTAGTTTGGCTGAGTCTAGGTTGTATGCTCAAATTTATTTTCTGTAGGAACTTTGAAGATGCTGCTCCATTTTCTTTTAGCATCCCGTGTTGCCCCCTGAGAATTCTGAGGTTCAAATGAATCTTGCTCTTTTGCAGGAAACCTAGTTTTCTCTCTGGAACTGTCTGGAGCCCTTTCTTTACCTGCAGCATGGACATTTCAGAGCAGTGAGTCCGCGTGTGGCTCCGTCACTCATCCCGCCAGGCGCCCGTTAGGCTCTGGCCATTTGAAAACGTGTCTGCCTTTGATTTTAAGAAACATTTTCCGTTCTTTATCTTATTTGTTTCCAGGATTCCCAGTTGATGGATGCTAGAACTTTACTCTTTATTTTTAGGAAATTTTTGTTTATATTTATTACTGATGATGGTGATTAGATATTAATATCTAACATGCCTTTCATAATGAAGGGTATTAAAATGTTAGTAAGATTTAGTAATGAGATAATCATTTAATACCATTTGTTTCTCACTAGATTAAATTCCTTATTTTAAAAACATGTCCTATGAAAGGTTTGGTAATTTTTTTTTTTTTCTCTCAGTTCACTTTTATTTATTGTTTGATTGTTGTTCTATTACAGATCTTAGGACTTTTAAACCTCTCTCTCATCCTAAACTTCTCTCTTCACATTTGCATATTTTTTGTCCCTTTGCAGTGTCATTGGGAGCATTTTAGGCTTGGTCTAATTGGTCATTTATTCTGAAATCAATGTCCATTTTGCTATTTAGTATATTTATTAATAAAATTTTCTATGATCACATATTTATTTCCTAAGAATTTCAATTTTTTTCATGTAGTCTAACTTTTACATGCAATGGCATTTCTTATTTCACATGAGGATATTCATTAGACCATCAATTTTCAGTATTCATGGTAGTTATGTTCTGTAAAGTTGCTGTGAATTTGTGAGTTGGCAAATACTGAATTAGTGAATATTGAACCATTGCTCCTGGGAGGATTAGGTGCCTGTGAGCATCTGGTCATAATGGTTTACAGCAGCTGATCAATTCATATGTGTATTTGGGAAGACACCCTACTTCACATATACCGTTAATTCATAGACATTGAATTTATAGCCACCAGTGCTATAACTTATGCCTGAATGAAGTTTATCAATCACATACATCTTCTCTATAAAGCACGTCATAGCCTTCTGTCACTTAGAACACTTGACAGCACTTCACGAGGGGGCTTTTTAAAATAGCAAAGTCACCAACAGAAAGTACAGCGATGCTAAAAGCATGGCACTAAATATACCACAACAAGGACACTTGTTTCCAGTAGGAAGCTGGAACAGGAAAGCAGAACGTTGCCTTGTTTGGCCCTGTTTGAATGTGCTCATCGGGTGACTACCATTGTTACTGCTCTGCATGTATCTACGGTTGACCTCAAAAGCACCATAAGTATTGATTTTGGGGTTACAAATACATATTAGCAAGTAGGAGAATTCACAAATATGGAATCCACAAATAATGTGGATCAGCTATACTTCTTCCAAAGCCGCCTTCTGTTTGTTCTGTGTAAGTCTGTTTCTTCAGATGTTCGTGGTTTTCCTCATTGAATTCGGTTGTCCTCTCTCATGAGGCTGGTTTTTCTTGAGTATCTGGTAGTCCTTGTGTGTGTTCATTTTTATATTTGAGATTTCTTAATTACTGATTTGCAAATCATGTCTCTGTTCATGAGAATCTGCCTTCTTTTTTGGAGGAGCAGAGTTGGGTGGTACTGCCAGGCGTGGTGCTCAAAGGCTCCTCTTCTGGATACGGAGACTCTCTATTCCTTTTGGGCGTTGACAGTCTAAGTCCCTCTCTAGGCTCTAGTACTCACAGGGTGGCTTAGGTCTGTGGATGGATGCTGCTGCTACTGCTGTCGGCAGTGGTGGTGGAAGTTGGTGGTGGGTTGTGGAAGGTGGGAGAGAGGGTGTGCAGACCCATTCATTGGTCGGTTACAGAGACACTTTCCTCCGGATTCCTTCCTGCCACCCTGTCTGTCATCCCTGAGTTTTGAGTGCCCCGGAGTTGCTCTCGCCTTTGCAGCTGATTTCTTCCCCAGGTGGCCTGGGTTGTGGTTTCCCCATCAGCATGCTCCTGTCAGTCTTTCCTATTTCTGGAAATCCTCAAAATTTCTCTCCATCAATTCTACCCATTTTGTTTTTCAACACTCTTATAAATTTATGCTTTTTAAAAACATTTTATTTTTAGAAAACTGAGGTGGGAGTTGATAGGCATGAAGGCTTAGTTTGTCATTTTGATTTAATTTCCTGCTACTTTAATTATACAAAATAGAGTTCTTCAAAAAAAAAAACCTTTTTATTTTTCAAATGTTTCACACAAAAAGGTCCTAATTCTGAATTTTAAGGCAAGATCGGTGTGGAATTCTTTACTGATTGCTCACATAGGCATCTGTAAGAACACATTAGAAGATTCCAATTTGTTGTTGTTCCTGTTGTATTTATTACAGCAGTATGGATTATTGTTATTTCATGGTCATTCAAAGACTTTATTAATACCATTTTTGTATGAGAACCTTCTGTATTCAAATATATTTGCCTCATAACAGTGATGCTAGGCACTTCATGGTTCATTATTTCATTTAATTTTCACAGAGGTCCTATAAAGTAGTGTTTATCACTCTCGTTTGGGGGAGAAGGAAGCAAGTTTATTGACTTTAACTTACCTGTGGGTCCCCAATAAGCAGTAGAACTGCACTGGCCTAACAGATCTCTGGCTCTAACAGATCTCATAGCGGACTCTTATGGAAGATTGGTGTTTATTTCACAATGCTAATTATTAGCTCTCTGCACATGTGCTCGTACATCTAAAACTCAGTATGATATGCAATGCATTGTGAGAAACTGGATCTACATTAGCGGATCTTTGCGGCAAACATTTAGGCATGTGCTACAGCCTTCTGTTATTAGATTCTTCTTCTTCAAGTTAAAACCAATAGCTGTTTAAAAGTTAATCTTTTCTAAAACTTAATTAATGATCAATTTAGTGTCATTGTCAACCACTAGAAATTCCTTTCCAATTTAAGTCATAGCAATCAAACATTTACTTAAGGAAAATAATTTTGCGCTCCCCAGGGTTTGTCATTTGAATAAACAGACAATACATCAAGAAATACTGTACACAGCATGCCTCGGGCTCAGAATAGCTCCAAAATTCTCCCAGCATCTATATTGAAAGAATAAAGAGGAATTACCTAGTGATTGAATTTCAGTTGAAAAAATACTGCGGCTTTTATCTGTGGAGATGGTGAGTATATTGGGCAAAAGTAACAAGGTCCCAATTTATATCTTCTGCATTTTGAGTTGTTCAAATTTAGAATGAAGTCAAATTTAGGCAAATTTCCTGAGAATGTGGCCTGAATGTGGCCTCATGCTCTTGCTCCTACAGTCTTCACCCTCCAGTTTTTTGATGAATCTGATTGGAAAAGAAGAGTAAGATCTCACACACAAACTTTGGAGAAATAATTTCCTCTCTGTGGATCACTGAACAATTTTTAGAGACTAGTCCAATTATCTATGACATAAAGTGACATAAAAATTAAGTAGGAACCTATGAAAATCAGGCCTTGAGTAACAGGCCTAAAAAGTAACCTAAGTGTTCCATTACTTTTCTGTCTCTTTACTTAAATTTTTTGTGTGTGTGTGGAGTTAGGGGAAGAAATGATTTGTTGAAATCCAAAGGTTTTATATCTCTGCCAAATACCAGTTGCTGATCTGTTAGCCTAAGTCATCTGAGAAACATTACAGAGGAATACATATCACTGTAATTAAGTTGGATAAGTTTGTTTCACAGGACCAGGGGTAAAAGATATCAACTCTCATGATTTTAGTTAATAGTACCACACTAAATCATGTATACACTAATAACTAAACCTCACAGTTCTAAATATCTGCCTCTTTTGACAGAAGCCCCAATCTCTTCTAATGAACTTTTAGGAGTTGTCTCAAAGGCCTCACCATCTTGTCAGGACGCCCCCTGCTGCTGGCTTCCTGGTCCACTCTGCACGGAGTCCCGGCCCCTCCATGGGCCGGCTTCCGTGAAGCATTGGCCCAGCTGGAGGAGCAGATTCCTGCTGAGTCATGAAGATTCCTTCAGACAAGTTTCAACCTGCCCGACAATTTTCCCAACTCTTGGAAAGTTAGAAGGAGGATGTTTTTTCCTCTTGGTAATACTCAGCTCAGAAGGTCCTAGAACAAAGTTCTTAGGCCAGACTGTGACAGAGTTTAGTGTGACAGCTTTATTAGGTCACTCTTAATTCTTTTCCTGCTGGGACTTGTATGAATCTCCAGGTAGCTTTGTCTGAGTGGATTTAAGTGCCAGCTTGCTGAATGTTGCACTTATAACTGTGCCACCCTCAAGCTCCTTGGCTTATCATGTTAGACAACTTCTGCCCTTAAAATGGATTTTCTTTTGTAGACAGTCCCCCCTGTCCTCCCCGAGCCATGGCGTCCGTTTTGTTTACTTCTGGTTCTACCATATGTGCCTATAGATGCACACACACCTGATTCAAGTGTGGTTTTGCTCCAAGAAGACCTCTCAGCCCTAATGTAAGTCACTGGACGTAAAAAGGTACTTGTGAGAACAAGCTGTACTTCCCAGACAGATCTGAGCCTCACTTCAACCCAGGCAAGAACTGCATGTAATTTTTTGCATTTGTTTCTTTTCCTCAGGGGCTTTTCCTTTGGTGTTCTTATGTTTAAACAGCAAGTTACAGTATGCTAAGATTACGTAGGCATCTGTACCTTGATCTCCCACAATGGCCCAATTCCCCTTTGACATTTTCTGACACTGACTGAAAGTTCCTCAAAACTTTGGAGCCCATTGGAGTCCAAAGTATCTTCATTCCATGAGTTTCCTGATAAGCAGCAGATGGAACAGACTTACAGTATACAAACCTGGAAAGATAACAGATACCTGTTGTGGAGTTCCTGGAAGAGAAAAAGGAGTGGGAAAGAGATTATTTATAAAGTAATAGAAAGATTGTACTTATGTTCACATTACTTTTTTTTCTACTTCACAATTAGGAAAATTCTCCTTTTAAATTAGCCCAGACCAGCAGGATCAATCAAGACGAGTGGGTATAGGTCATTGTATCAGTGTTGCCTTAGAAGGACAAGGGGGCCAAGGACCTCAGACCCCTCTCCGCAGGTCCCTCAGACCCGTGGTTCAGTCCAGCATGGGAAGGACAATGAGCAAAGTGGAGTGAGCATGGGCCACCTCAGTGGTCTTGGCCAGTCCAGGAGTGCACAGTGGGTGCTCTTTAAGTCAGCCTCTTCCCGGAGCTCTGTTGATTGAAGAGCCCCTGCTGACAATTAGCCATGGCAGTTTAACCAAGTATTCAGTACATAGGAGGAGGGCAATAGCGTGGAGGACGGATGCAGGGAAGTCATTTTTCATTCCCAAAATGAGTACAGCAGGGGGGAGAGATACAGAAGAGCACATAGCTGTTTTCTGGGCTCATTGCTTTCAATCTCCTTTAAATCGATTTGCTGAATATCCAGAGGGGCAAAAAGGGAGATGTAACCTCTATTCACCATCAGGAGAAGGCAGAAGGCACTTCCCTTTGAAATGTTGATGGAGGATGGAGTTTTCTTTTCTCTCTCAGGGTCATCTGGGACATTTCATCTATACTAAGACTGTTAATTTTTTGTGAGTTTTAAAAAATTATGTCTCAACATCTGTAAACTTTCCTTAGAAGTACAATAATGGCAACCTGCACTTGTACTTGTGTGGTACTCACTGAACTGAATGGAGGGCATCGAATTCGATCCCTGGTTACAGTTTCTCTCCTTCCACATTTAAAGACCTGGCATCCGTCTGCATGGTGGCTGTACTATTGGAAAGAGGAGGAAGGAACTAGTCAAAGAACATGTAGGAATGACCCGTGGACATGGGCAACAGTATGGTGATTGACTGTTGGGGGCAGGGCGGGATGGGCAGGGAAGGGCAAAGGGGGGAAAATTGGGACAACTGGAATAGAATAACAATAAAAAAAGGTCTAGACATATATTTCTGATTTATAAATTCCATGTTAAAGAAAGTGCTTCCTAAAGCAAATGAAGGCCCCAGTACCTTCTGAGACAATCTGTATTTGGAATCTTATTTCTAGGCTTTTATGCTTCAGCTTGGAAAGACTTCCTGCTATTTTAAAACGTTTAGAAACAAATTAGCCTAACCTTGTTTACATTCAAGGTAAAGCCCTAACCACTTTTATTCGTGTTTTATTTTTATGATCAAGACAGGAATGTTTGCAGAGTAGGAGTGACAAACTTGAAACCCTGAAGTCAGAACCACTCAATAATCATAGCAAAGCCAGAAACAACTACCCCACTAATGACCCTCCAAGTAAACCAAGAATCAAGGAGACGTCAAGAGCAGCTCATCTGGCTGTGAAATGCCTACTTTCCATTAAGCCAGTGATTTTCATTCTTTTCTTTCATACAATATTCTATTTGCTATTGGAAACTAGTGATTCTGTTGCCAGTGATGCAACAGATTAGCTTTTGATTCACAAATTTATTTCATGGAGTTGCTCAAGTACCACTGAAAATTTTAGCATCTATGTAAGCCATAGATATTTAATCCTATTGTTTGTTTACTTGAGGTTTTACTGAATGGAAACAGATTTTTCCCCCACTGAGACCCATGTCCATCCATATCTGAGAATCATTTCTAGAATTAGCATGACTTAGTAGTTGTTGTTGATCACCCAGGAGTTAGCTACATAGATATTCTTCTCCATCATCATATCATTTGCATAAGTTACCTGAAATTTGAATACCTACTGTGTGCTAGGCATACCTCCTTTTCCAGCAATATCATCAAGGAGGAGAATAAAGTGCCAGAAAGGCTAATACGTGTATATCTTATAAAAATTATCATTAATCTTTTCAACTGAAACACACATACACAATTTGTACAGTGTATGGAGAAGGTGCTGTGACTGATCGAATGTGTCAAACATGGTTTGAAAAGTTTTGAGCTGCAGATTTTTCATTGGACAATGCTCCACAGTCAGGTAGACCAGTTGAGGTTGATAGCAATCAAATCAAGACATTCACTGAGAACAATCAATGTTATACCATGCAGAAGATAGCTGACATACTCAAAATATCTGAATCAATAAAGTTATTGGTGAAATGAAAAATGTGTCTTTTATTTTACAGAAAAAACATACAGACTTTTTTGGCCAACCCTATAGTTTTCATTGTCATTAGCAGATAACCTGTGTGGTTTTAGCTATCGTGATTTTTGTTTTATGTTACTTATTTTTACTTATAGTGCATCAATTTAGCTAGTCCGTGAGAAAATTATGATCAGTTTCTCTTTGTCCACAATTTTTCCTTTGTCAAAATACATACCAGTCTCAAATTCTTTCAGTTCTATCACAATCAATAGTCAAGTGCCCTTAAGACATCCTCTCCTGCCAAATGTACTTATCTTGTTACTGATCCATTTTGGATAGAGTCTTACAGATCTTGTTAGTGGATTTCTAAAATTAAGAGTGCTTTGTTTCAAATTTTATTTGAATGTTGTATGTGTCATTCTAAGCAACTTGTTTAATAAACCATTACAGCTGATTGATGTTTCATTTGGGACCAGTTCTGTGGAGGTACCTCAAAAGCACATTTTCTGAACCAATTTAAAAGTGGTTGTGGTTTTTCTATTGGATTAGCTTGCTAAGGTCTCCAAAGAAACCTTAGCTTATAAACTGGAATTTAGGCAAGTGGCACACTCACCTCCTCTGCGTGAGCAAAATGCGTATTGTTATCAGACGTGCTGTTAACATTCTCTGCTCCAACTTTCACTGCATTTTTAAAATACTGAAAAATTTAATGTCAGGGAAAACTGAACAGATTTAATTAATGCCACTTGTTAAGAATGTGGACATTGATGTCATTGTGAAATTTTGTGTAGAGTTCTTTATGGGTTTAAGCATACATCAGGTGTAGATCAGAGATAATTGAAGTCATCTCATAATGGAAATCGCTTAAATCCTTGCCAGAAGAGTTGGCTCCATTTTAAGTGTTCTATTGAGTAGAAATCTTTGCATTCAGTTGTTTCAGTGAGCCTGAAGACTACTGACCAGATCCAAACAAAATAAAACATTCCCATATTTGTAGGTCTGAATATGTTCTTGAACCTCAGTTTGTGTCCAGTCATTGGTTTGACTGATGCTGGAAGAAGTTCCTTTGGCTGCACATCACTCTCTGTCAAACATCTGCCTTTACTTCTTTCCCTTTTGCCTCCCTTTCCTGTGGCCCGATCAACATAAGTCTGAAACGAAGATGGTGTTTCAGACTCTTTAAACATCAACCAGAGAAACACAAATTCTGGCAAACACCTCCATGAGAATGTTCCCTCACTGTCCACAGATCCAATCTCATTGGGGAGATGTGAAGTCTGACTTTGCAGGTGTGAGAAATGCACTAAAAATCGATGGCTACATTGTTGTTTATTTTTGAAAAGTAGAGTAAGTGGCTATTACAAGATAATTTTCTACAATTATGTTTGGTAGTCTTGTTGTTCTATATTGTGCTTGCTATTCAAAAATAAAACAAGGACAATTACAGAGGATTATTTCTATAATTGAACTTGGTCCAGTTATCCCGTCTGTTATCAGTTTGCTTGCTACATGCTATCTGTATACATTATTGGCATTAGTAAGGAAAAAAATGAAGGATTTGGGCAATGGAAGGGACACATCTCTGAGGTCAAAGTGGTAAGGCCAGCTATCCCACTTCATTGCCAAATGTAATACAAATTCTGTTGTTGGGCAGAGAAATTTAGAGCTATGCTGCAATTAGAAAATGCTATGAATAGTTGAAAAGTTCAAAGTGTAGTGAAAAAATACTAAGAAAATTTTATATACTGACAAACTAGTTTATGATTTTTGCTTTATTTTCTGAAAAAAACGTTTTCAGCTTTGTTTCTTGTGATCCTTCTCTACTGACATGCAGACACAGACGCACATAAACAGAAGCGCAGTGAGGATATATCGTAAATGAAGCACATGGTAAGTATTTGTTGATTTGTTTCAGCTCACTCCACTGCCATCTTTATGGGTGCATCTGTTCTAGAGAGAGTGCCTGCATACAAACAGGCAAATTTAACTAAACTTTACAGGATTCCAGTTTTAAAGAGAAATTGTAAGCAGTTTTTGAGATGCAATTTTTATTTTTGGATGAAGCTATTCTTACTCTTAATTTCAATTATGCTGTCTAATCTGAGTGGGTTTTTTTTTTTTTCCCTATGTTCCTAAATGGTCTGGATTGCTGGAAAAAAAAATGTAGATGAATCTGTCTCTGACAAGGTACAGCAGATGCAGATTGGTAGTAAGAGCTGAGAAATGCCTCTTGGCAGGGCACTTGGGCCAGTGGCCAGGCTCCCGGGGCCAGCGCCGTTCCCGTTCGCAGGTCCCTGGGCACTGGCCCAGTCAGTCCCTAACGCAGCCCAGTCTCAGGCAGGTGTACTCTGGCTCTCCCTAAATCATGGATAGGCGGCTTTGTTCCTCTTTGGAAGGATCTACTACTTTAGAGAGTATGTTTCTATTTGTTTGAAGTTTTATTTTTCCTTTACATATAGTCACAAATTTTTTATTTATTTAGTTTTTGCTACATACGTTGCTGCTTAATCCTTATAACATCCTGCAAGGCAGGAAGAATTTATTACCCCATTTTACATATGAGGAGACTGTTTATTTACGGAGTGTAATGGTCATATTATATATCAGTTACATATGTAGATATGCATACATTCACATGCATACATATATATATGTGTATATGTAAGTAAAATGATCTTCACAACTGTTCTGAAAAATAAAAGTTAACTGCTTATGATGATTATTTCAGAGAACATTGCAAGTGCTTATGATTACTTCTTAAAAATTAGAAGCAACATCCTTTCCCCACTCTCTAGTTTTTACACCTACAAGTAAAGGCATGCGTCCAGTACTGAAGGCTTAATGAGACTCTGCTGTTTTTTCACCATTGATGCCGCGCTCATTGGAGTTGCTGTGTGTCTTCACGGTGGGATTGTCTTGGGAAACACGTCTCTTCTGGATAAGTACAAGTTTTGCCTTTTACATTGTAGAGACATTCATAATTTTGGAAAAAGTGTAAGTGGCTCAGTGTTATGGTTCTTCCGAATGAGCTTTTAGAGATGGATCTTGGAAGAGCTGAAGGCAGAGCGTCACAAGGAGAGACCACAGTTGTAAGAGGCAATGATAGTTGTTTAAAGGGTGAGCAATTTCAATGAACTTCACACAGTTTTGAAAGGAATTGCAGTTTGTGTTGTAACTTAGAATTGAAGAACCCAAACTCTTACTCTTTCTTTGTGCTCCATTATTCTGACCAGACTTTGGTGCAAGAATAAAAGGAAATGAACTGCGTGGTTTCCTCAGTAACACCCATTTTCCTCCAGTCTGCTGACATCTCACTTCCAAGTCCTGATTTGGTTCTAGACTTTTTGGAAAAGGTTGCGAGTTGAATAGGAGAAGAGATTAGTCTAATCTCTTAAGATTAGATTACTTTTAAGATTAAGAGTTTAGATGGGTACAAAAATGTGGATTTAAAAATATTCTTTTAACAATGACGTGAATATAAATAAAATGATCAACGTGAAAACAATCTGTAAATTGCCATTCAAATATAATTTTCATAACTCTTAAGTTAACAATGGAGTTGAAAATTATGTTTCTTAATTCATGCATGAGCGAACTGACAGATGAGAGATTGATGCTTCCCCTCACAGAGTGCCCAAGGGGTGGGGCTTTGGGTAAGAACTTAGGTCACATGACACTCGGTCTAGTCTTCTTCAATTTACCATTGCTTTCCCATTTTCTGCTAAGTGTTCTGTCATAGGTATGAAACATTATATAATATAATTCCTCCTAAAGGTGACTATAGCATGGTCCTTTCAACCTCCATGTAAACTCTTTTAAGTAATTTGACCTAGAGGAAGAACATTAGTGGGTAATGGGAATGTCGTACATTGCGACATTACCAGAGATGTAGGGACAGATGTCCTTAGAAAAATATTGACCTCTTTGGGCAGTTAGATTATTTGGCTACCTGAGTGAATTTCAACTTTGGAAAGATTTTTTAGCAGTTACAGAATAGTATCATTTGTTTTTATCTTAAAAAACAAGATCTGGAAAGCTGTTATTTACCTAGTTCATTCATTCAATTATCAGCTAATTACTGAGTGCTACACTGTAACAGGAACATTTTCAGGTTTTTGGAAAATAACAATGAATATGTATGTTTACATCTATGTGAACATACAAGAATAAGGTAAATATCTAGAATATATAATATGTTGGATATAGGTAACTGCTGAGGAGAAAAACTTAGAGTGGAAGGGGAATGTGAGCAGAAAAGGTGATGAAATTCTAGACAAAGCAGTTAGGGAAGTTCTCACTAAGAAGGTGGCTTTTGATTAGAGATGTGAAGGGTATTAGGAACAAGCTATTTGGTATTTAGGGAAGAGATTTCCAAACAGAGGAAACATAAATGCACATGTTGGGGCTATAGGTGTCTGATGTTCAAGAAATAACAGGCAGCCAAGGGAGCTGGAGAAGCCTCGGGGCTGGTGGGAAAAGAGGTCCTAGAAATGAAGAGAGGCCTGGTCGTTGGAGGAGGGCTCTGCAGACGGTTGTAAGGAGTTTGGCCTTTACTCTGAGTGATGTGAGAGCCATTTGGGGATTTTTATCAAAGGGGAGGTGTGATCTGATTTATAAGAGCTCTCTTATAAAAGGTCCCTCTAGCTGCTGCACTGAGAAGGTAGGTAAATTATGGGTGAGCAAGAATAGAATTGAGGAGATCATTTAGAGTCTGACTTCAGTAATTCAGGTGCAAGATGATGCAGCAGTGCAGCTGATAAACGGTGGCCGGATTCCGGATATCTTCTGAAGACAGAGGCATCAGGATTTTTAGACTGATTTGGTGTGGGGAGGGAGAAAAGGAGAGGAGTTAAAAATGGTCCAAGAAACTGGACAAAAGGAATTGCAGTCAGCTCTGATAGGAAAAGTGTAGTGAATGAGCAGTGGGAGGGAAAGATGAGCAGTTCAGTATTGTGTTTGGAATGTTTATTATGTATTCATGTTGATTGTTGAGTAGGCATTTGAATATAGGAGTCTGGAGCAGGGGAAAAGTTTGGTTGGGAATACACATTTGGGAGTCTGCATATACTTGATGTGTAAAACCATGGCCCTGGATGAAATCTCCAAAGAAGTGATACTGATGAAGGAGAGAAGAGGACCAAGGACTAAGCCCTGGGCTACTCCTCCATGATGAACTCAAGTGAGAGGAGAAACCAGTTAAAAGAACTAAGAAGCAGTTATCCATGAGGTATAAATCAACACTTTTGTGTATTAGAAAATTAATTCATTAAGTATTTCTTGGAACTGAAACAAATGACATGAGAAAAGGGGATTTTAATGAAGAAAATCCTAACTGGGTTAAGTAGCAGAACTAAGTCTATAAGGAGGTAGGGGATGAAGAACCAAGAACACTCATCCCCTCCCCTCTGGCCCCCCGATTTTGCTATTGAAGACATAACAATTCTAATTACTTTGTATTTGCCTTGGTAAAGATAATTTAGGCTATACTATCTTGAATACTAGGTAAGCAGCATTAACTCCTCTACCTGGGTTGGAAGTTAGATCTATCATATTCTAGATTGTTTTCATATACTTGGGGAAAGGGTTGGTTAAGTTTTTTCTTTGATTTAATTCTCATTCAGTTACATACTTTTCTTCCGATGCTTGAAGGTGAGTTCTGGAAGAGTACCTTTATTCGCTTATTTAGCAAACATTTTTCAGAATCGATTATGTGTCAGTCTTTGCACTTAACATCGGAGATACAAGTATTAAATAAGTTTCATCTTTTTCCTGATATATTTCCTATTCTAGTGTGAATAAGGAATTACAATGCAGTGTAGTGTTTGCTATAGTGGAAATGAGTTGAGGAGAAATTTGTTAAAGAAACTCAAGGGAAAGAGCAACCAACTTCCTGGCAAGGATTGAAGAGCGCTTTTCGGAAGAACACTCAAGCTTGGTATTAAATAATCAGTAAAACTTTTCCAGGCAAAGGTTTTCCTACTTATTCTAAGTAGGGAAGCAGTGTATGTGGGCAAAATGGTGTGAAAGAAGTGCAGAATTCAGAAGGCACGTGGTAGGTAAAGTAGAGGGTTGGCAGGAGGCGGGTTATGCAGGGTATTTTATGCTCTGTGCGGGGCACTGTTCTTACTGTGTTTTGTATGTTTGCTTTCTGAATTCTCACAGTCCTCTGGGACGATACACAGCATTTTTGTAGATGTGCCTCCTAAGGCAGAGAGAGATCGAGTGATTTTCCCAGAGTCGTGCAGCTAGCAAGTATCACAGTTATAATATGTGCATCTGATGATAAGTAAGTGTTAGCTGGTTAGTCCTAACATTATTTTTCTTTTTATTTTCTTCTTGGAATGATTAGGAATCTTCTCCATTATGGGTAGCTGTTTATTCTTCTCCATGGTACCCCTGCTGTCCTTCATCATGTCATATTTGACAAAAACCTTAATTTTTTTCTCATACTTTTTTCTTCTCTTTCCACAAACTTGAATTTAAAGTCTCTATCCACCATATAAGATATTCCATTACCCTTTTTATGTAATAAGAACTCTGCTGGGCATTCCAGACAACAGAGCGAACACGATACAACCTTGGCCTTCCAGGAACCTGGAGTCTGGTAAGAACCACAGCTGGTCACAACCAGTATAGACTAGCGTCAAAAGTGCCAGGAGAGAAGAACCCCTAAAGTGCTATGGGACCATGTGGGAGGGGCCCCACTCTTCAAAGATCAGGAAAGGCTTCTCCAGGAACATAACACTGAAATGAAGACAGAGAGACGAGTGGTAGTTCCCTAGCTGAAGAGTGGAATGAGTAGGAAAAAAGATAGTCTAGGCATTGAAACTTCAATAGTCCAAAAGTAAAAGAAAAAAAAAGTCTCATTGGTTGGCAGGCCTCGTGCCAACAATTTGTTTATGTGAGATGCTGTCTGATCCCATCCAAAAGCCTATGATTCTGGCACTGTGAACCATGGCTCAGAAAAAACAAAGAAACAAGAAACTTCCATCCTTCAACACTGTCTGTGGAGCCTACTGTTCTCACCTCATATGCTCATTTCCCTCATGTAATTATCACCTTCGAGTTGAACAATGTTTGAAAATATCATCTGTTCACCGGTGTCCCGGAGGCTTCCAGTTTCTTGACCTATCACTGTAGGTCTCTACTGAATAAGCTGTGAATGGTAGTGTGGGTGGTGTGGGTCCCGGAAGGTGGTGCACCTCCTGGTAAGTCATAGATTCCCATTGCTCACTTTTAGTAACATATGTCTCTCTCTGGGGGATAATTGGGGTCTTTGCACTTGATAATGCAAGAGATAACTCCACTGTTTTGTGGAATGAAATTCTTCATTAGCAGGTCTGCAGTGCCCCTTCCTTGGGCACAGTCTCATATCTTTTGAGTAACTCTCTTCATATGTGGAGCATTTTTCCCCCTCTATATTGCAGCCTCCCATTCACAGCCCTTCAGCTGGGTCTTGATTCCATGCTGCCTGTTTTCCTCTCGCTTATTCAGAGCGTTGTTTCTGCTCAGGGATTATTCCTCTTCTTTAACAAGCTGATAGGGAAGTATTCCTCAGCCTCTTTTACATTCTTCCCTAGCAAGGAGTTTGACCCTAACTTGGAATGCAGTAATTGAGGGCCGTGCATCTACCAGGGGCACGGCTGAATGGGCATTTCTTGTAGACACCACTAACTTTTGGATGCTTGGTGAGATGAAATATTATAATAGCACATAGCACATACTGCCATAGCCAGAGGCTCGACCCTTCATCAGCCGGACTCTAGAGGCAAAGCTCTTGGTTACTGTGTTCTGCTACCTCCTCCATTCTTAATATTAAGGACTGTTGGTTTTGTTAGCTTTATTTGAGAAACATTTATTGAAATTCTTTCATTGAGAAGTCTGTGCCAGATGTAAGATCGTTGGCATACAAAGGTCTCTCCTTTCAAGGGCTCTCATTCTCCAATGGGGTGACTCAAAAACCAATGTGCGTGGCTGTGGGCATCGATTTATTGCAAACATTCCTGGCATATATAGTCGTAAATTAAATTAAAGTAGCAGATTTCCATTATAAAACTAAGATGGCAGATATAGGGAAGTCATCTGATATAATTTTATTAAACATTAGCAATAAACATGATCAAAGCCTTTAATTTAAAAAAGTGCAGTATTGGAATTATAATTTCCTAAATTACGATAAAGTCACTAAAAGAAGCAAGTATTGAGGTGTCCATGTCAATAAATAAGGGACTTTTAAATAGTCTAAGTCATTCCTCAGAAGTGGAAAGAATTTTTTCAAATCCTTTAACATTTAGTCAAAGAATACCTTCTTAAATATGTCTAAATAAAGTAAAAAACACAGACATGCACAAACTGAATGAATTATTTTCTTACATATGTCTGGATGTTCTATTCTTAGACCTGAACAGGAACATTTCTCTTCATAATATATTTCAAGATCATGAATGTGATCTATGAAAAAAAAGATTTTTTTAGGGTTTGTGTAGAGCCCAGAGTCTTTCCAGAAAGAACTGAGGGAGCTTTGGAACAAGATTGGGAAAGTCTAAAGATTTAAGGACGAAATTCAGTGCCCACAGGGAAGAACTTAATCTCCTCTTTCTTAAGAAGAAAACAAAAAAGGCAAGTCATATTAGAAAGAGTAAAGAGTGTTTGTTAGTTTTGAGGCCGAGAGTCCTAGTTAGATGTCTAGATCACATTCTAGGCATAAGACTATTGTAGAGATTTAAAAAAACCCTCGTTTACTAGAAATTTTAGCAATGTGTTTTATATTATGAAGAAAAATGATCAGAATGAAATTTAGTGAATCTAGTGGAATTGAATGATCTGGGGAAAGTTAGGAATATGTGTAAGATCCATTATCAAATAACAAACAAAAGATAAAAGAAACCATTTCTGTAAGTTGAAGGCATGATCTAATTCTTCTTTCTTTTAAATCTCTGGCTTCTTGGAAAAAACAGTGAACAAAACTGGCTTCTTTGTGCTCTGTACGTCAAGGGATATGCTAGGGAGAAGAGACTGGGCAGAGACCCCCACTCAAACCTAGGCCAGTGTTCAAGGACCCCACATTAATGCTCTTTTTGCCAAAAGCCTGACCCTTGCCAAAGCCTGACAGTGGTGCGAGTAGTGTGAGTGAGAGACAAAGCCAAGGGAAGGGGAAAGTGGTTCTGTCCTGATTGCCAATGGACTGTGCCTAAAGGTGCCCATTAAGTCCTACGGATTCCCTGCAAAGTGTCTGCTGGAGGAATGCAGAGCTCTGAAAGGAACGTCAGCATGCAGCTGCGAGTGAATATTGCCTGTGCCTCGGCTGCCAGCCGGTGGCCCGCCGCATGCTGCGCCCTTCTGCAGAGCAGCCATCTGCTGCAGCTCTAATGAATGAGTCTCTCTCAGTTTTTTTGTTTGTGTTTTTGACAGAACAATAGCTTCTGTGGTGTGATCTGCATTCCAATACATGGATCAAGTCCTTTGCTTACACTCCTCTGTGTGTGTGGTGTGTGTAAAGAGATGGTGTATGTCTGAGTCCTTTCAGGTGGAGAGTTGGTGGATGTTGAGAAGGTTAATTCTTTAGGTTGGTTTTTAATTGGAATGCTCAGCTAATTCCACCTTTGGAGACCTGGACAATGGGGCTGCTGCTCTTTCTCTACATTTCCTTTCCGCAGCTTTTTGGGTTTTTTCCCTAAACATTGAAGGATGGAGTCACTTTTTTCAGGAAATGCTGGTGCAGTACAAGCCTATGGAATAAAATATTTAAGTGGATTTTTTTTAACCATCCGGCATGAGCTCAGATTGATTAATCGCTTTCTGTCCCTCATGCCTTGGCCGGTGTCTGTAACTCTGTTTGGCTGCCTATGATGGCGTACACTGGGGGGAACCTCTGCAGCCCCCAACCAGCATCTCTTTCCCCACTGGCGTTCATCAAACTGGAGGCTGGTTCTTAATTACAAAGGAGAGAAAGAACATCCCAAGAGACAAATCAAAAACTTTACCAGGAAAAGATTGATTTGCTCTTTGGTTTAATCATCCTTAGAAATAGAAAATTCTATGTGGCCTGTCAATAACTATCCTGTGGTTATAATCATTAGTCTATCAGAACTGAAGGAGAAGCTAATTTGGAGAAAACTTTTGAAGATTGGTTATTGAACTCATTGAGGTCATCTAGTTTCTGGTTTTCAGGAAAAAATATTTCAAGTAAGATGTTACTCAGGCCCTGGCTGGTATAGCTCAGTGGATTGAGCGCAGGCTGTGAACCAAAGGGTCCCGGTTCAATTCCCGGTCGGGGCACATGCCTGGGTTGCAGGCTAGGTCCGGGGCCACATGAGAGGCAACCACACATTGATGTTTCTCCCCATCTATTTCTCCCTCCCTTCTCTTCTGTCTAAAAATAAATAAATAAAATCTTAAAAAAAAAAAGATGTTTCGCAGAACCTTCACATAACAACCAGAAGCACTTGTCACTGGTTGGGTTGTAAGAAGTGGGGAGGACAGAGTCTCACAGCTGTGCTCTGCAGTGGCCTGCATTCACAGGGCTCCGCTGGACAGAGTTTGGAAAGCTCCTCACCGAGGGCAGTTATTTGTTTTGGGATGGAATTCTGCTAAACTATGGTAGAGAGTAGCAGTTAGTATTTATTTGTATTGTTATTCTGCTTTTTAACTATTTGCAGAAGTGCTACTTTATACCCTTCCCTCTCATCAGTTTGGCTGCATTAGGCAGAGGATGGAAAATAAGTGGGAACTATAAATTTATTTTATTCTAATTTTCAAAGGCAAATGGAAATATTTCTACTCTTGTTTGTGAATCTATCTTGAAATGTTTTTATATAGTTATCACATGATAACCTTACCCTTAGGCATTTTATTACTGTAAGAACTGTAATTTTTATAATTTTTTCTACATATGTACTTATATATACACATACCTACATATATATTTATTTATATATGTACATACACGTAAAAGACATATGTGTGTAATTCTTGCATAGTTTATTCTGAGAGACACACATATCTCTGGTGCTAGACAGTAATATAGAGCATCCCTAAAATTCCTCTTTACAATCCCACTTACCAAACCCTAAGAAAATCCTTTTTATAGAAGCATTAAGAGAGCCTTATCAATTATGTAAGTCGCTCCAGTAAGGGTCAGCGCAGAGCTAGAAGAGTGGCCTAGGAAGGAGGCATGCCCGGTTGCTCTCGGATGCGTTTTGTCTGTGATGTTTCAGAGTGCGCGCATCATCCTGCGGGTCCAGCCGTCTGGGGAATGGTGGTGGTGGCGGAGATCCACATCTCTCTCCGGGTCCTGGATGGAGGTGCCTGAGTGAGTGGGTAGTCCGCCTTTCCCACGGAGGCACAGAGTAGGTGATTCACTGTGAAAACTGCAGTCAGTCTGAGAGAGAAGGAATCACTAACTGAATGGGATGCCGCAAAAACAGGTGTCAACCAGGGCATGTGGTTCCCCTACTAATAGTTAATTTAAACATTTTTTTAAA
>PVJI01023782.1:0-22990 GCA_004026765.1 Micronycteris hirsuta
GGGGGAAAATAGGAACTACTGTAATAGTATAATCAATAAAACATGATTTAAAATAAAGAGAATTCTCAAATCAACAACCTGATTTTATACACGAATGAACTAGAAAGAATAATCTAAAAACAAAACTAAGAGAAGAAAGAAAAAAATAAAGATTGGGGTAGAAGTAAATAAAATTGCAAATAGAAAATCTGTAGAGAAAAATCAATAGAACCAAAATTACATTCTTCAAAAAGATCAGCAAAGTTAATAAGCATTTAGATTGCTCGACTAAGAAAATGAGAAGACACAAAGACCTAAAATAAAAAGTGAATGAGGGAGCATTCTACTCATTTTATTTTTATTTGTAATTATATTTTATTGATTAAGATATTACAGTTGTCTTCATTTTCCCCTTTGTACACCTCTAACCTGCACCCCCAATGCTATTCTGTAACTACCTATTTGTACTTCTTAATCCCCTAACCTCTTTACCATTCCCCATACCCCCCTCCCATCTGGCAACAATCAGAACGCTCTCCATATCCATGATTCTGTCTCTGTTCTTCTTGTTTGCTGTGTTTGTTTCTTAGATTCAATTATTGATAGGTATGTATTAATTATCATTTTATTGTTCATAGTTTAGATCTTCTTTGTCTTAAATAAGCCCCTTTAACATTTCATAAAATAATGGTTTGGTGATGATGAACTCCTTTAGCTTTTTCTTGTCTGGAAAGCTCCTAATCTGACCTTTGATTCTAAATATCTTTGCTTGGTAGAGCAATCTTGGTTGTAGTTCCCTGCTATGATTTTGACTATTTCTTGCCAATTTCTTCTGTCCTTCAAAGTTTCTTTTGAGAAATCAGCTGACAGTCTTATGGGAACTCCCCTGTAGGTAACTAATGTCTTTTATCTTGCTGCTTTTAAGATTCTCTCTTTATCTTTAATCTTTTGCTTTTTAATTATGATACACCTTGGAGTGAGCCTCTATGCATCCATCGTAATTTGCTTCCTGGACTTGCATGTCTATTTCTTCACCATATTAGGGAAGTTTTCTTTTATTATTTTTTGAAATAGATTTTCAATTTTTTGCTCTATATCTTTTCCTCCTGGCACTCCTATGATGCAAATGATAGAATGCTTGAAATAGTCCCAGAGCATTATTTTTCTTTTTGTTGTTCTGATTGGTTGTTTTTTGCTTCCTTATTCTCCAAGTCACTGATTTTATTCTCAGCTTCATCTACTCTAGTGTTGTTTCACTGTAAACTGTTTACTTCAGTTAGGGCGTCCTTTGTTTCTGACTGGATGTTTGTTTGTTTGTTTGTTTGTTTTGATGTGGAGGTCCTCCCTAAGTTCTTTGAGCATCCTGATAACTGGTGTTTTGAACTTTGCATCTGAAAGATTGCTTATCTCCATTTTGTTAAGTTTTTTTTTTTTCCCTGGGGTTTTTATCTGTTCTTTCATTTGGGCTATGTTTTATTATCTCTTCATTTTGGCAGCCTCCCTGTGTTTTTTTCTGTGTATTAGGGAGAGCTGCTGTGATTCTCTGTCTTGGTAGTGTGGCCTAATGTAGTAGATGTCCTGTAGGGTCCAGTGGCACAGCCCCCACCCCCATCACCCAAGCTTGGTACTCGGGGTGCACCCATCATGTGGGCTGAGTACACACTCCTCTTTTAGTTGAGGCTTGGTTGCTTTAGCAGGTCAATGAGAGGGATTTACCCTGGCCAGTCAGCTGCAAGAACTGACTCTGACCACTGACCACCAACCTCCACCATCCATGGAGGATCAGCTGTGCAGAGGCAGGGTCGTGGTGCTCTGACGTGGTCTGTAACTGTCCACTGGGTGCACAGTCTCTGAGGTTTCCTGGGTGGTGCAGGCCAAGTTCAGCCTCCACCTGTGTTCTGTCCAGGGCCACCAGACATGAGATATAAAACAATATGAGATGGCTGCCTCTTGTGCTGGGCTTGGAGATTCCCAGGCAAAACCAAGCTGTGAATCCAGGCTGGTTGCTATTAGTTCCATGCCTGAGGCCACTTAGGAAGTGATACAGGGGCTGAGGGTTTACTGAGGCTGACTGTTCCTTGTTTGATAGAATTTAGGAAGTTGTGAAGCATAAGCCAAGACCAGCCATTCATATGGAAAAGTCACTATTAATAGTTTGGTTGGTCCCATAAGTTGGGCGGGAAGGAGTCTCACAGGATCACAGCAGTGTTATCCAGGTTGATGGAGTCTCAGATTTGGCATCAGCCTGCCAGCTCTTTGGCTCTGTGGGAGGAGGGCACAGAAAGGGACAATGCCTCTACCTGCCTTCTGCCTGAGAGAAAACTGTTCCCAGCTCTCACCTCGATGCCAGACACTTCAGTTCCTCCCTGTATACCACTGGTACCTTTCAAGCTGCTACCATGGTGCTGCAGCTCAAAGGGAGTGAGTCTGAGTAAATCTGTGTATGGATTCTTTAAGGGGACTGCCGGAGACTCCATAAGTTTCTTCCACCAACTCAATCCCTGCTAGTTTTTGCAGCCAGAGCTTATGGGGAGTTATCTTCCTAGATTGGATCCCTGGACTTGTGGGCCTGGTATGGGGGTGATACTCCTCATTCCCAAGATACCCCTTCTGAATTTTTATCCACCACATTTGGATGTGAGACCAGACCATTCTGCGTCTCTGCTTCTCCTACCAGTCTGCATGGATGTGGTTTCTTTAATTTCATAGTTGTCAGACTTCCATTTATCTCAATTTCTGATGATTCTGAGCAATGGTTGTTTGATATATTAGTTGTAATTTTGATTTTGCTGTACAAAGGTGTGAACCATGTTTACCTATGCTACCATCTTGACCAGAAGTGACCCATAAGATTTTTCACTACTCATATTGGAGAAATAAAATGGATTATGAGAGACTACAGTGAAAAAGTATATGCTAATAAAATGGATAACATAAGATGAAATGGACAAATTACTAGAAACACACAACACACAAAGACTGAAATCTGAAAAAAGACAAATTTTGAACAGAATTATAAGACTTAAGGAGATTAAATCAGCAATCAAAAACCTCTCCAAAAAGGGAAACCTGGTACCAGCTTGCTTCTTGTGAATTTTCCCAAATATATAAAGAAGACTTAATACAGTCCTTCTTAATCTCTCTCACATGTTGAAGAGAGAATACTTTCAAACTCATTCTGAGGCCAGCATGACTGTGATATCAAAGGCAAAGACACCACGCGCACACACACACACACACACACGTAGATCATTATCCATTAAGAATTTTGATGCAAAAACCAACAAAGTGCTATTAAACCAAATTTAGTAGTTCAAATGCATATTAAATGAGTATACATAATGACTAAGTGAGTTTTATTCCTGGAATCCAAGGATAGTTGAATACATGAAAACCAATCATTATAATGTATTAAAATTAACAGAATGAAAGAAAACACACATATTATCATTTTCATAGAATGAGAAAGAGTTTAATAATATTCAGCACTCTTTTATTTAAAATAAAACACAATAAACTAGGAATAGAAAAAATAACTCAACATAATAAAGTGAAAAAATTTAGCTAACTACTCAATGGTGAAAGACTGAAAGTTTTTTTCCTAAGATCATGAAAAGACAAGAATATTGCTTCAATCACTTCTATTCAATATATTCCTAACAAGAACAATGAGGTAAGAAAAAAAAGGCATCCAATTTGTAAAGAAAAAAGTAAAATTGTTATATAGAAAACCCTAGTGATTCAACATCAAATAAGTGTTATAACTAATAAATTAATTGAGTCATATTATAGGATACATTATCAATACACAAATTCAGTTATGTTTTTATATACCAACAATGAATAATCTGAAAGGGAATTTAAAATACAACTCCATGTTTCATATCTCAATTGGAAAAAATATTTAAGACTTATACACTGAATACTACAAAACGTTAATGAAAGAAGCTAAAGGAGACCCAGGTAAATACAAAGACATCTGTGTTCATGAATGGAAAGACTCAATATCACCAAAGATATAAAGACAACCCAAAGTGATTTACAAATTTGGTGTAACTCATATTAAAAGCTTAATGCTTTTTCTTGCATAAATGGAAAAATCAATCCTCAAATTTATACAGTCTCAATGAACCCTGAGTAGCTAAACTTACCTTGAAAAAGAACAACAAAGTAGTGTCTGAGATTTTCTGATTTCAATTTGTAACTCTAAGCAACTGTAATCAACACAATGTGGTCCTGGCATAGAGACAGGCAAAAAAAATTTACTTATTAAAAATTACATATTTATCCTTACATGTTTAAACTTCAGTCATCTTCAAAGTACTCTCCATTTGATGCAATACACCTACTGAGACATTACTTCTACTGCTCAAAACAGTTTTTGAATTTGTCAATTTTGTTGCCTTTTAGTGCTTCTGCCATTTTTTTGTGTCACCTCTTCCACATTAGCAAAATGTTTCCCTTTGATAACTGTGGTTAGCAAAACAAAACAAAACAAAAGCCACTTGGGGCAAGATGGGGCAAATACGGAGGGTGGGGCATGGAGGTTATGCTGTTTCGGGTCAAAAACTGCTGAACACTCAACATGGTGTGGGCACCTCCATGTGCACTCATAAATTACCCATCATGAAATGGGCAAACATGTTGAAAGAATCTTCAGAAAAATTTACTGAAGCCAAACACAGCCTCTCAAAACAATGCCAGTTAGTATAGTGATACAGATGGGTTCCTAGAATACTCACCTACCAGGGAAGCCTGTATTACAAGGGACTCACCCTCCAGAACATACTTTTGGGGTTTTTGAGGGGTGCCCTCTTGTATACACCAGTGGAATAGAACAGATATCACAGAAATAAATCACTGCATATATGATAAAACAAAGCAGTACCAAGATCATTCAGTGGGAAAAATATAATTATTTCAACAAATACTGTTGGAAAAAAAATGGATATTCACATGTAATAGAATGCAATTGAAACTTTACCTTACATCATATATTAATACAATTAACTCAGAATGGATGAAACACCTAAATGTACAAGCTAAAACCATAAAACTTTCCAAAAATATAAAAGCTTTATTGAGTTAAACAAAAATAAAATATTTTTGAGTATAACACAAGCAACAACAGAAAAAAGTGGACTAGATTAAAATTAAAAATCTTTGTGCCTCCAAGGTCACTATCAACAGAATGAACCCATAAAATGACAGAAACATTTGCAAATTACATATTTGATAATTAGTCAACATGCAGAATATACAAAATTACAACTCAACAACAAATACAAAAAACTTATTTCAAAAATGGCAAATAAATAGATATTCTCCAAAGAACACATTTTTTACAATATTATTTTTTATTTGTCTGTGTGTTTTAAATGCATTGAGGTAACATTGCTTAAGAACATTATATAAAAGTCAGGTATACAGCATTATAATTTATTATGTACATACTCTATTGAGTGCTCACTACCAAAAGTCTAGTGTTTTTCCCTTACCATATATTTGATTCCCCTTATGCAATTTGATCATCCCTCACCCACCTACCCCTCTGGTAAGCAACATTTTGTTGTCTGTATCTATGAGTCTGTTTTTGCTTTGTTAGTTCATCCGTCCCTTTTTTATTTTATATTCCACATATGTGTGATCATATGGTATTTATTCTTTTGCATCCACTTATTTCACTTAGCATACTACCCTTAAGATTTATTCACGTTGTCACAAATGGTAATATTTCATCATCTTCTGGATGAGTGGTAGTATTTCATTTTATATATATATATATATAATCTCACATCTTCTTTATCCATTTTTCCATTGATGGACACTTACATTTTTTCTGCATTTCGGCTATTGTAAATCATGTTGTAATGAAAATATGAATGCATATATCTTTAAAATTAGTGTTTTAATATTCTTTGATTAAATATTCAGAAGAGAAATCACTGGACCATATGGTAGTTCTATTCTTAGTTTATTTTTACTGTTGTTCAAATACACTTGTCTCCATTTTTCCACCTTCATGGCTCCCTGCCCCACCCATCCCTGCCTCTCACCTTCTTACCTTAACCCTTTGGCTTGACCATGTGTCCTTTATACATGTTCTTTGATGGCCCTTGCCCTATTTC
Organism: Micronycteris hirsuta; assembly: GCA_004026765.1. Classification (NCBI taxonomy): domain Eukaryota; kingdom Metazoa; phylum Chordata; class Mammalia; order Chiroptera; family Phyllostomidae; genus Micronycteris; species Micronycteris hirsuta. Next base: position 6,108 of record PVJI01023782.1, read on the forward strand.
CTCCCACTATCCCTCTCCCCGCTTCCCTCTGGTTACGGTCAGTATGTTCTTTATTTCAGTATCTCTGGTTATATTTTGCTTGTTGCTTGTTTTGTGGATTAGGTTCCACTTCTAGGTGAGATTAAATGGTATTTGTTCTTTCACCACCTGGCTTATTTCACTTAGCATAATGCTCTCAACATCCATCCATGCCATTGCAAAGGGTAGGAGCTCCCTCTTTCTTTCTGATACATAGCATTCCATCATGTAAAAATACCACAGTTTTTTGATCCACTCATTTTCTGATGGGCACTTAAGTTGCTTCCAGCACTTGGATATTGTAAATTGTGCTGCTCTGAACATTGGGGTGCATAGGTTCTCTTGAATTTGTGTTTCTGGATTCTTGTGATATAATCTCAGCAGTGGAATTGACAGGTCAAATGGCGGTTCCATGTATATTTATCTGCGGATATTCCATAATGTTTTCTACAGTGGCTTCACCAATCTGCATGCCCACCAACATTGTACTAGAGTTCACTTTTCTCCACAACCTTGCCAGCACTTCTTGTTTGTTGATTTGTTTATGATAGCCATTCTGACTGATGAGAAGTGGTATCTCATTGTGGTTCTAATTTGCATCTCTCTGATGGCAAATGATGCTGAGCATCCATTCATATATCTCTAGTCCCGCTGTATGCCCTCCTTGGAGAAGTGTCTTCAAGTCCTTTGCCCATTTTTAACTGGATTGTGTGTCTTCTTGGACTGGAGTCATGTAAGTTCATTATGTATTTTGGAGATCAAACGTTTGAGGAATAATTTGCAAATATGTTTTCCTGTATGGTTTGTTCCCTTTTCATTTTGCTGATCTTTTTTAAGATTTTATTTATTTATTTTCAGAGAGAGGAGAAGAGAGGGAGAAAGAGCAATGTATGGTTGCCTCTCACATGGCCCTCATTGGGGACCTGGCCCGCAACCCAGGCATATGCCCCAACTGGGAATTGAACCAGGACCCTCTGGTTCCCAGCCCGCGCTCAATCCACTGAGCTACACCAGCCAGGCTGCTGATGTTTTCTTTACCATGCAGACGCTTTTTATTTTAGTAAAGTCCTACTTGTTTATTCTTTTTTTATGCCCTTTGTTCTAGGGGATATATCACTGAAAATATTGCTGCATGGAATATCTGAGATTTTTCTGCCTATGTTCTCCTCTAGGACTTTTATGGTGTCATGTCTTATATTTAAATCCTTTACCATCTTTGTGACAGGAATTCTTTTCATCTGCATGAAAAAATGTAAGCCCCAGGAATTTATGGGTTTTGAGCTCGGCTCCATGTGAAGAAACACTCCCCGTGTGGGCCAGCGTAAAATTATGTCCGGGGAAAAAAAGAACCCTTTGAAGGGAAATTAGGTTAACATGCTTTTTAAAATTTAACTTGCTGGAACCCTTCCCCCAGAGTCAAGGGATTTATGTTAATAGGTGCCTGGAATTCCTCCTACGACTAATGTTTACCTTCCTGAATAAACAGTTCACTTACTACCCTTCCCCAATAAATCCTAACCACTTAGTGTAGACCCCTGTTCCTCGCATAGTTGATGAATAGCCATTCCCATGTTAACGTGTCCTGAGTTTCCTAATAAAAACCCGGCTAAGCTACGCTCGCGGCCTTTTTCCTGAAATAAAGGAAATGGTCCTGTGGCTCCGGACTCCTTTCTCCAAGCGTGTCTTGGAGTAAGATTCTTTCACGCGTTCAATTGCGGTCCCCCCCACGGATTTTGTGGGACTAAATCCACATTAATCTTGAGTTTATTTTTGTGTATGGTGTAAGTTCATGGTTGAGTTTCATTTTCTTGCAGGTAGCTGTCCAGATCTCCCAACACCATTTGTTGAAGAGGCTACTTTCACTCCATTTTATGCTTCTGTCCCCTTTGTCAAATATTAATTGACCATAGAGACTTGGGTTTATTTCTGGGCTCTCTATTCTATTCTATTCATCTATGTGTTTGTTCTTATGCCAGTAGCAGACTCTTTTGATTACAGTGGCCTTGTGCTATAGTTTAATATCAGGTTTTGTTGTCCATCGCACTTTGATCTTCTTTCTCAAAATTGTTGCTGCTATTTGGGGTCATTTATGATTCCATTCAAATTTTTGAAATGTCTGTTCTGTATCTGTGAGGTATACCATGGGTATTTTAATAGGTATTACATTGAATCTATACATTGATTTGGGTAGTATGGACATTCTCATGATGTTAATTCTTTCAATCTATGAACACGGTATATGCTTCCACTTATTTGTTTCTTTCTTAATTTCTTTCTTCAGTGCTGTATAGTTTTCTGAATATAGGTCTTTTAATACCTTGGTAAGGTTTATACCTAGGTTTTATTTTTCTTGTTTCTATAGCCAATGAAATTTTCCCCCTGACTTCTGATTCTGACAATTTGTTGCTGGCGTATAAAATTACATTCAATTTCTAAATGTTGACTTTGTATCACAGTCTTTGGCCAAATTCACTTATTAGGTTGGGTAGATTTTTGGTGGAATCTATAGGGTTTTCTGTGAACACTATCATGTCATCTGCAAGAAATGACATTTTTGCTTTTTTCTTTCCAATTTGGCTGGATTTTATTTCTTTCTATTTCTGTCTGATCATTATGGCTAGGACTTCGAATACTATGTTGAATGAACATAGTGAAAGTGGACAACTTTGTCTTGTTCCTGATCTTATTGGGAAAGCTTTAAGTTTTTGCCCATTGAGTATGATGTTGACTGTAGATTTCTCATATATAGCCTTTATTATGTTGATATATACTCCGTCTACCCCCACTTTGCTGAGTGTTTTTATCATAAATGGGTGCTGTACCTTTTCAAATACTTTCTCTGTGTCTATTGATATGATCATGTGATTTTTGTCTTTCCTTTTGTTTATTTGATGTATTACATTTATTGATTTGCTAATGTTGTACCATCCTTGCAACCCTGGGATGAACCCCATTTGATCACGGTGTATGATCTTTTTAATGTATTGCTGGATGTGGTTGACCAATATTTTGTTGAGGATTTTAGTGTGTACATTTATCAGCAAAATTGGCTTGTACTTTTGTTTGTTGTGTCTTTATCTGGTTTTGTAATTAGAATGATGCTGGCTTCATAAAGAGTTTGGGAGTTTTCTTCTTCTTGGATTTTTCAAAATAATCTGTGAAGGGTAAGCTCTAGCTCTTCCTTAAATGTTTTGCAAAATTCTCCTGTGACACCATACAGTGCAGGGCTTTTGTGTGTCTCAAGTTTTTTGATTACTGCTTAAGTTTCACCAGCTGCTATCAGTCTGTTCAGGCTTTTTGCTTCTTCTTCATTCAGTTTTGGGAATTGTATTTTTCCAGAATTTTTTTCATTTCACCCAGGTTTTCAAATTTCTTGGTGTATAGTTTTTCATAGTAATTTCTTTTTTTCCATATGTTTTACTGTTGTTTGTTCAAGTACAGTTGTCTCCATTTTCCCGCCACAACTCCCCCCCCAACCATCCCCACTTCCCACCTTTGACCCTACCCCCATTTGGTTTTGTCCATGTGTCTTTTATAAATGTTCCTAGTAATTTCTTACAACCCTTTGTATTTCTGAGATATCAGTTGTAATCTTTCCTCTTTCACTTCTGACTGTGTTTATTTGGGCCCTCTCTCTCTTTTTCTTGATGAGTCTATTTAAATGCTTGTCAATTTTGTTTATCTTTTGAAAGAATGAGCTCCTGGATTTATTGATCATTTGGATTGTGTCTTTAGTTTCTATGTTGTTTAATTCTGCTCTGATCTTGGTTTTTTCCTTTCTTCTAATTTCTCTGGACTGCTTTGTGGTTGTTCCTCCATTTCTTTTAGATGTAGGGTTAGGTTCATTATTTACAATGTTTCAATCTTTTTTAGATGTGGCAGGAGTTCTTTGCACACGCATGGAGAAATGCCGCCCCGGGAGTCTCCGCGTCTGAGCATGGCTCCACATGAAGAAACCCTCCCATGTGGGCCAGCTAACCCATGTCAGTGGAAAAAGAATTCTCTAGTGGGAATTTAGCAAAAATGTTTCTTAAGAAATTCTCTGACTTGCTGAGTCTCTCCCTCTCGGAGTCAAGAGACTTAAGTTAATGAATCCATGAAATTCTTCTCTATCTCAATGTTTTATGGTCCTAAGAGTTAACAGCCCTAGCTAGCTTACCCTCAATTTACTTGTCTCCTGTTCAATGTACTACCCTGGTCCTGTCTGCCACCAGACCTGAATTTACAACCTAATGCTCTGTGCCCCAAATGTTTACCTTACTAAGTAAACCCACCACTTAGCTATTCCCTTCTCATATATCTTCATGACCTCGCTGTAAACCCCTAATTATGCATAAGTTCATGAATAATCAATCCAATGTAAATGTGTCCTAAAACTTCTAATAAAAAGCCCGGCTGAGCTATGCCTGGGGCCTTTCAAAGATGGAGCGAAAGACCCGTGGCAACCGGAACTCTTTCTCCAAGTGTGTCTCTGGGTGAGATTGATTCATGCATTTGGTTACAGTGCCCCATGGATTTTGCTGGGACGAAATCCCAGCATCATTTATGTAGGCCTCAATTGCTATGAACTTCCCTCTCAGAACTGCCTTTGCTGTGTCCCATAAGTTTTAGACTGTTGTGTGTTTGTTTTCATTTTTTTTCCAGAAACTTTTTGATTTCTTCCTTGATCTTGTTATTAACCCTTTCATTGTCTCATACAATGCTATTCAATCTCTATGAATTTGAGTATTTTTGAGTTAGTTCCTTTACGTTGGTTTCTAGTTTTATGAAGAGGAATCCATGCTTCTCACCTTGGGAAATGTAGCCTTAACGTTTCACATCTAAGAGAAAGCACCAGTGGAACGTGGGACAGCAAGCAGGCCCCACGTGTGTGACAGCGGAATTTCCTGTGGGTAAATCAGGATGACATATTTCCTAGAGTTAAGTCTTGCTCTTGCTAAAAATCTCTCTCTCCCTGGATCAAAAGAACAAATGCTAATACTTAACTAGCTTCCTTAGACCGATGCTAATCCTTTCGAAGTTCAGCCATACCTCTTGTCTCTGCATAACCCTTTTGATGTACCTTCCGGGCTGTCTACCACCTAAAGCGAATCTACAATCTACACATGGTTAATGAATACCATTCTGATGTGATGTCCCCTAGAATAGCAATAAAAGACCAGTCGGCGTGGCACTCAAGGCCTCTCCCAGATGATAATGGAGGGGACTCGTGGTCCCGGAATTTCTAGTCCAGTATATTATGTGTGAAATTATTTACACGCTGCCATGACATATGAATCCTGCTGACCAGAATTCACAACAGTTTTAGGCCCCTGAGGTCCAACAAAATGGTTGATATAATTTCAATTTTCTTAAATATGTTGAGTCGTGTTTTGTGTCCTACTACGTGGTTTATCTTTGAAAATGTTCCATGTGCATTTGAAAATAATGTAGGCTTTGTTTCTTTGGAATGAAATGTTTTATATACATGTGGTTAAGTCCATTTGATCTAAGGCATTGCTCAATGTCATAATATCCTTGTTGATATTTTGTTTGTAAGATCTAACCATTTGTGACAGTGGGGTGTTAAAATCCCCTAGTATAAGTGTGTTGCTGTCTATATCTTTCTTGAAGTCCTCCAAGATTTTCCTTATATATTTGGGTGCTCCTATGTTGGCTGCCTATATGTTTACAATGTTTTTGTCTTCTTGATGGATTCTTCCCTTGAGTACCATGAAGTGTACTTCAGTGTCTCTCTCTATGGCCTTTGTTTTGAAGTTTATTTTGTCTGATATATGTATTTCTCTCCCATCTTTTTTTCCTGTCTATTTGCTTGGAATATTTTTCCGACCCTTTCTTTTCAGTCTATGTAGATCTTTTGTTCTGAGGTGGGTCTCTTGTAGGCAGCATATATATGGGTTATGTTTTCTTATCCACTTATCTACCCTGTGCCTTTTGATTGGAGCATTTAATCCATTTACATTTAAGGTTAATAGTGGTAGGTACTTATACAGTGACACTTTTCTCCTTTCATACCAGTGTTCCTCTCTCTCTCTTACTCTTTTTCCTTTTCTTAACGCAGTCCCTTTATCATATCTTGCAGCGATGGCTTGGTGGATGTGTATCCTTTCAGTCTTCTTTTTTCTTGGAAATTCCTTATTTCACTTACCATTTTAATTGAGAGCCTTGCTGGGTAGGGTAGTCTTGGTTGCAGGTCTTTGCTTTTCATTCCTTGGAATTTTTCTTGCCATTCTCTCCTGGCTTATAGGGTTTCTGTTGATAAATCAATTGCTAGTCTTATGATAACTCCTTTGTATGATACTTCTTGTTTCTCCCTTGCTGCTTTTAAGATTCTCTCTTTGTTTGTAACTTGGCATTCTAATTATGATGTGGCTTGGAGTAGGCCTGTTTGGGTTTATCTTAATTGGGACCCTGTGTGCTTCCTGAACTTGCATGTTTTTTTCCCCTCTCCAAGTTCAGAAAGTTTTCTGTAATTATTTTTTCAAACAGGGTTTCTATCCATTGCTCCTTTTCTTCTGCTTCCAGTATTCCTATGATTTGAATATTGTTGCATTTCATGTTTGCTTGCAGTTCTTTTAAGCTATCCTCATATTTTTTAGTCTTTTTTTGTGCATCTGCTCTACCTGGGTATTTGTTTGTACTTTGTCTTCCATCTACTCTTCAGTCCTCTGCTTCATCCAGCCTGCTAGTAATTCCTTCCAGTGTGTTTTTTATTTCATAAATTGTATTCTTCATTTCTTCTTGGTTCCTGATTATAGTTTCTATTTCCTTTCTCATACTATTGAAGTTCTCACTCAATTCCTTGTAGTTGTATGTGAATTCCTTGGGCAACTTTATAACTATTCTTTTGAATTCTATATCTGATAGTTTTCTTGCCTCCATTTCATTTAGCTCGTTTAGTGGGGAGTCTTCCATTCCTTTTGGATGCAGTTCTTTCTTTCTCTTCCCATTTTAGGTGACTCTTTTTGTTTGTTTCTGTGATTCCTGATGCCCTGCTTTGCTAGCCGTCTTCCTAGGGTGAATTTCTATGGTAGGAGTTCTGTGGGATTCAGTGGTGTGGTCTCTTTCATCTTTTTGTCTGGATGCTCTAAGGCTGCCCTTTTTTTTCAATTTGAATGGTCTTTCTTGTAGTTGAGTTTTACCCATTGGTGGTTCCATTGTTGCTGGTTTCTCTCTTCCAGTAGGTTTATTGGTAGTCATGACTCCCACCTTATCTTGTATGTGATCTGAGGCAGTGCAAAGGTGGAGTAAACTATGATATTGGGAGAGTATTCTATGGGGTTTTAAGTACCAGCAAGTAGAAAAGAGTTAGGAGATCCTTTGGAGAAGTACAGCAATAACTGTGATATTTCAGACAATTAGCCACTTTTTATAAAAGATGAAAAAGAGGTAAGTCTCTTATTAGAGGGAAAAAAGAATGAGAGCTGACTCTTGAAAGCAGAGTGCTTATGCTAGGTTAGATGTTGAGATATAATGAGAGTAGGGCATAGAAACTTGGCATAGTGTGCAAGAGAATGAAGTTAACCACAGCAGTAATACAGCTTAGGAAGATAGTAAAATAGACCAAGAGCAGGGTTAGGATGCTGTGTGGGATGGGAACAACAATGATATGATAAAAAATATACAATCTGAATAAAAATAATAAGAAATAAAAGACCAAGAGTAGTGTGTTTTTGGAATACAAGTGAAGTGAAGGAAATTAAAATTCAATATGAAAAGGAGAACAAAGAAAACTTGTGAAACAATGAAGTCAAACAAAACAAATAAAACTAAATGAAAAGAAGAGAAATAAAAGTAAAATAATAAAAATAATAACAAAAATAAAGATGAAAATAAAAAGTAAAAAATAAAATGCAACTTCTGTAGGATAGCAAAGTAAATTTTGTCTCAGTTGTTGTCCTTAGCCTTCAGATCTGTCTGGATCTATCTTTGATCCTTTCACAGCTTTAGGTCTTTAAAAAAAAAAAAAAGCCTCCTGCTAACTTTAAACTAGCCAATTGGGTTCTGCTTGTCTTCCTGGATGCTACAGGCACAGGGGGGCTGGGTTCCATTGTTTTTCCTTTCCTGTGTTTCTGCATTGGGGGCTCCATCTGGGCTCCAATATTCAGAAGTGTCCAACCTCCAGCCAAAGGCCTTAGGGTGCTGTGTGGTCCCCACTATGCATATATGCCAGGCCAGTGCCTTTAATCCACCTTGTTGTGCCACCCTTTGTATAGTCCATGAGGTGCACTGTGCAGAAGCAGCTGGCACCTCTCTAACCTCCTTGATGGTCTGTGTGCTGCCCAGGCACAAAGTCCCTTCAGGACAGTTTAATTTCCCTATTTAGTTCTCTATGAGGACTGCTACCCCTCTGAGCTCCTGCTGCCCCACTTTGATCAGTCCATGAGCCACTCTGATTTGGAGCAAATAGTGCCCCTCCTCTTCCCACTTCCCTGGCCTGGCTGTGGCAGGTAAGAGTTCCTTAGACAGTAAAAAAGAATGCATATAATAGCTTATGAACACATTGAAAAATTTCTCAACATCACTAGTCATTAGAAAAATTCAAATCAAAATTGGAGAGATAGGCTATTATTAAAAGAGAAAATAACAAGTTTGGGTGAAGATGTGAAGAAATTAAATCTTTGTTCATCATTGGTTTCAATGTAAAATGGTACAGCCACTATGGAAAATGGTATGGTTGTTATTCAAAAAAGTAAATATAAAATTTCCATATTAATAAATATAAATAGGATTACCAGAAATTCCATTTTTTTATATATTCAAAAGAATCGAAAGCAGATTCAAACAGATATCTGCACACCCATGTTAATAGTAATATTTTGCACAATATCCAAGAGTTTAAAGCAACCCAACTCTCTATCAGTGGGTGAATAAAAAACAAAATTTAATAAATACATACACTGCAATGTTATTCAGCCTTAAAAATAAATTCTGGCATATACTGCAACATAAATCAGACTTGAAGACATTATGTTAAATATAATAAATCAGTTAGTAAATGACAAATACTGTGTCATTCCACTTATATGATGAACAATCAGTAGCCAAGAGTAAGTCTTTAGCAAGGTTGCTTGTTTTAGGAATGTTCTATGGTTTTAAGGTCAAAGGAATGGGAATATGTCAGTTCCTGGTAACCTTTGTATTAGAGTTTTCTCAGGAGAGATAGATAATGAAGCCAGAGCGAGTAAAAAAGTGGATAGAGCAAATACAAACTTTCTGACTTCTGAGTGCATGACTATGTACTTAGGTTTGGATAAAGAGATATGAGAAAAAAATAATACATGTCACTTGCATACTAAAGCATTTGTCTGTGCTTGACTCTCCAGCTGTCTCTGTGAATACTATCATGACTTCTGACCCTTATTCTGAGAAAATGACATGATAAGGATGATGGTGCCTTTGTCCACCTTCCTGAGAGTGTTGGGAAGTAGTTTCCTTTGCCAACCTTTTTTGGACATTAAGCATGAATAGGAATAATCCTATGATTTTGTTAAACTGCTAAAATCTGGAGGTTTTATCTTATGGCAGTATAAGTTAGATGAATTTGAATAATACATTATCCACCATCACATTTCCATCACAAAGGAAACATTCACAGCAGTGCCCAGTCTCAGATAAAGATTCTTTTCAGATAAATAATTTGTACTGTGCAATAAATTTCCTTTTCAAGCTTAGAGAAAAAGATAAAAGAGATAGACCACCAATGGCTCCATAAAGATAGAGCTACTAGCACTGTGGAGTTCATGAATTTATAAAATGTCTCTTGTAAAATGCTCAGAGTTTAATTAATCTTTTTTATTCACAGAAATAAACTACTTTCTTAGTTTAATTTATGTAACCATTATTTGATTTCTATAGAAATACATCTCCTTGCATTTTAAGTGGAAATAAAGGAAGGTATGTTAAATATATCTTTGACTTAAAAAACAATAACATCAAAAGCTTTTTTGTTCTGTTTGTAACCTTATACAAAGCACAAAATATGGAAGATCACAAGAATGTGATTGTCATCTAGAATAACAATCCCCCTGCATGGAGAATAATTTGTTTTTCCCCTGAAGGTTTTGTTAATTTGCCAAAGTTTTCTAGTAAGGAGCCAATTATTATATCATTAAGGTTTTACCTGAATGGTCACAGAGAATATGATGACAAAAGGGTAATATACTTAATAAATAGAGACTATCTACCAATCTCCAAGAAACTCATTGTGGCTTCATCATGTAATAATTGGAAAAGCAAAGAAACTCACTCTACTATATTTCCATGTAGCCAATGTGAAGTTAGCAGAAGGTACTACTGGTTAGAATTTAAAGGAAGTTCTATAATGAAGTGGATTAACTTCAGCCTTTTGCTCTTCAAATATTACCCTACCCTCTTCTTTCTGAAATCCAGATGGGTTTAGAAGAAGAGGCTCTGTGTTGGGACCAGTGGAGAGAAGATTGTAGGATTAGCATAGCAGATCAGGAAAACAGCAATAACCCGAGTTCATGAAGACATCACCAGAATGATGATCTCAGCTGTCACTTGGGTAGACATAGCTCTTTAATTTAGTAATAACAAATCTATCCCTATACATGTTAAACCACTTTTGGCCACATTTTGTTGCTTGCAGACAAATACTACTCTAACTGTCCAAAATTTACCATGTAGCTTACGTTCTAAACTGTAACATGTTTTTCACTTTTTACTTAAAACCACTTAAGCCCTGGCTGGTGTAGCTCAGTGGATTGAGCGCGGGCTGGGAACCAGAGGGTCCCGGTTCGATTCCTCGTCAGGGCACATACCTGGGTTGCAGGCCAGGTCCCCGTGAGGGCCATGTGAGAGGCAACCGTACATTGCTGTTTCTCTCCCTCTCTGTCTCCCTCCCCTCCCCTCTCTCTAAAAATAAAATAAAAATAAAATCTTTAAAAAAAAAAAAAAACACTTAAGACACAAGGATGTTATTCACAGATGAGTAAACCGAGGCCTATGGTGAAACCACTCCACCACATCCATCAGATCAGTTTGATAGCTCATTCTTCCCTCCCTGTCACTACTACAAAGAATCTGGTTTACAAGTTTCCAATTTTCTTTTTCAGCAGTGGACATCTTATTTTTAAACCAGTAATATTCTGCTGCTACACTGTAGGTAACTTTTCACTAATTACTATTACTTATATGATTTGGGGCAAGTAAATAAATGTCTCTAAGCCTTTGTTTCCTTACAGAATTATAATAAGTATGAAATCTAGAACTGTACGTATAGGTCCTGGCAAGTCATAACAGCTAAAACAGATATAGAGCACTTATCTATATGCTAGGTACTATTTTAAACACTTCATATAGTGACTCATTTAATCCTGATGGGAGTCCTATGGAATAAGTAATATTGTAATCCCAAATATAAAGATGAAAACAGGGACAGGGAAATGTCAGTGATTTCCTTGAACTTGTTTTGATGGTAATAAAGCAGGGCTTCTGTCCTTAGTGGTTTGGGAACAGCATTCATGCTCAGTCCTTTATGCCACACAGGTAAGTCTATTCCTATAGCTTTATCCTGCATTGTATTCTTTCTCTTGAATGGCTGTACACTAATAAGAGACCACATAACCGTTCTGTCTCAATGGAACATTCCCATGTGGCTCATTGCCTCCTAGTGTTCAAATCATCGCATTCTGCATGTGTCTCCTACCAGTCTGGCCTCAGTATACATGGCAGCATGCTGTCCCTATAACCAACCTAATTATGCTTTTGGTCACACCACTCATTTTACACTCCAGCTCAAAAGTCTAATTGCACACTCTCATCAAGGCATCTTATTATAGCCCCAGAAAATCATCTCATTATGGTTTACCATCCAGGCATCTCATTACAGGGCCTGGACACATCTAATTTCCCACAGAAACACCCATCTCATTAAACATTTTTGAGAAACACAAATACAAACCAAAGACTTTAGACATTCATATCATTAAACCTATTTTGTCATATCCCATTTACATCAATACTTGACAACCATTCATGTGTGTTTCAGAGAGGCTGGCCTCATCCATTGCTGAGTGCCTGGAGATGGAGGTAGAAAAATAATCAGAAGCACATGTTGGAGATCCTTCATTTGCTAAACATGGAAAATCTATACATTTTTTAGTTTTAAAAAGAAAATACACACAAGTAACATATTTACTTAACTAAAAATTAAAAATTAATAAACAGAAATCACCAATACTATCATCATACAAATTCAATCATACATTTCAGATTGTATATTGTTTTGGCTATATCTGATAACATGTAAGTGATAGGCAGAATTATGGCTCCCAAGAATATCCTGTACCCTAATTCCTATGACAAAATAACATTACCCTATGGCAAAAAGAACTTTGCAAATGTAATTAAAAGTACCAATCAGTTGATTTTACAATGGGGCAATTGTCCTGAATTTCTTGGATGAGCTCAATGTAACCCATACAAGAATTTTGAAGCAGCAAAAGAAGACAAAATACTAAATTCAGAGAGATTAGAAGCATGAGAATGATTTAACTGGTCATTAATATATTAAAGATAAAGGGAGCCATGCATTAAAAAAATGAAGACCTCAGTCCTACAACCACAAATAATTGCATTCTGTCCTCAATGAAAATGAGTTCAGGAATGAGATCTTCAGAGCCTTCCTAAAATAATGCATCCCTGTCAACCTTTGATTTTAGGCTTATACGACCTTAAGCAGAGAATTCAGTCACCTTGAGTTAGAATTCTGACCCATATGACTATAATATAATAAGTAGGTATCATTAAATATGATAAAGTTGAGTTGTGCTAATATGTTATACATTAATAAAAAACTAATAAAATGTATATAGTTTTATAAATTGAAATTATACTATGCATTATATTTTGAAGCACATTTATGTGAAAAGGAATCAAAAATATGTTTCATATCAACAATGGATGTTGATACTCTGCCTCGTGTGGCTCAGTTGGTTGGAGCATGATCCCATAGAGCAAAAGGTTGTGAGTTCAATTATCATTCAGGGAACATGACGAAGTTGCAGGTTCTGTTCTCCAATCAGGGCGTGTGTGAGAACCAACTGATTAATGTTTTTCTCTCACATTGACATTTCTCTCCCTCTCTCTCCTCTTCCTCTCATTCTAAAATCAATAAGCATATCCTCAGGTGAAGAAAAAAAATGTGCATGTCATATTTAATTGTCTGCATATTTCTTTCATTACTGAATCATAACATATAAATAATCATGCACTTGTGGAAATATAGGTGATAATTATTTTGCTATTAGAATAAATATTATTGTTAGCATAGGTATCTAGATATCAATAAAGAAAGAAAACAAAGGTAATGAGACATTATTAAGCATAATCAACTGGCTAACATAGGCTTGTTTCCCTAGAAAGTGACAGCTTTACACACTGCTTAGGGAACAATTGGTCTGTTCCCTTCTGATCACTGGGGTAAGAAATAGCAAATAAAGGGAGAGGTAAGAACATCTACAGTAGGAGCCATATTGGCAAACACAATGGCCTATCAGTCTAACCTGGGGAAAGGATCAGGTTGTTTAAAAGACACCACCCCAGAAGATCTAGCAAAGGGGTTAATTACAAGCTGAACCCATCAGAAGCCCATAAAAGCCTGGGAAATTGATTGGTTAGTTTCAAAAAGGAGTCTAGTTCTTCCCACCCAAGATAATATAATCACCTTAATAAGGATTTCTTTCTCTCTCTCTCTTTCTCTCTCTCCCTCCCTTCCTACCTTCTTCCCTTTCTGGGTAACACACACACATCCTGTTTGTTCATATGTTGTCTATGTAGTGGCCACGTAGGAAAGCAGCTGTCTGTAGCTAAGATGGCCGATGGTGAGTAAGAATGGACTGGACTAGCCTTGGCATGGTGCAAAATATCTGGACACTGGCCCTATTTCTGAGCCTGGTGAAGGCAAAATTGGTCTTTTTCCATGGTGGAACAGAAGATGAGACATCAGAAACCTAGGAGAATTCCTTTGATTTTTGCTTCTGGTACCACAAAGAAATCTTATCACCAGACCTCATCCTACCTTTTGCATGCCTGAAATGTTTTCCTTGTGATACCTCAAGGACTCTACTTCCACTGGCAACATTATGATTTATCAATTGTGTTATTTTGGATTTTACAGGATACAAGCAACAGCATTTCCTTACCTGCTACAAGGTCACTCATCAATGAGCATATGATATAATTACAAACAAAAAACTAGCAAACAAGAAGTAATTATGGATGAATTAGCTGCTAAATTTGTGGGTAGGTTAGATTGATCATCCTTACAATCACAGTTGAAAAAACAATCAGAGGGTTAATATTTATCAGCATAACACAAGGATTTTAATCATCCATTCTACAAATATCTACTAAAACCTCTTCTCTTCTAGGCTCTGTACTGGATTTCAGAAATACAGAGATGATAAAACAATTAAGATTATACCCAGTAGCCCCAGTTTGACTGAGGGATATAGATAACAATAAAACTTTAACATTCTGGAATTTAATAAGTATCATTTAGGAAGAATATTTTATACCTCAGTTTATATTAATCTAATTTTTTCAGAGGTACATTGTGTATGAGACTCAAAATAAAAAACTAATTAAAAATATATATGAGCCTGGTAGTGAAGCCAAAACTGAATATCAAAGAATCTTCATAAACAAAGCCTGGGAATAGCAATGAATATTTTCTAATTGAAGAAATGTTGCCTCGTTTTGTGGGGGAATGTTGTGAAGAAATGGTATAAAAATTTTAATATATCGGGATTATTATTTACTGCTTCTATTACTATGTAACTTTTTGTTGGAAATACTTTTATTGAAGCTCCCATAATGCTATTATGTAAATTACAATTTAAATATATAAAAATGAATATGCATGTAATATGAATATGATTATATGTCTTAAAAGCTAAGGAATGAATAAAAATACTACTCCATCTACAAAATGTACATGATTTTTTTCATTGTTGTTCAAGTACAATTATCTTCATTTCTCCCCAACACTCCCATACCTCACACCATCAATCCTACCCTCTTTATCTTTTCCATGTGATCTTTATACATGTTCCTTTATGACTCTTCCTCTTCTTTCCTCTCTATTCCCCTCCCCCACTGCCTACTGTCAGTTTGTTCTTTATTTCGACATCTCTGGTCGTATTTTGCTTGCTTGTCTGTTTTGTTGATTAAGTTCCACTTATAGGTGAGATCAAGGGAGGGGACAATGGGGGTAAGGGTTTTCAGGTACTACTATAAAGGACACATGGAAAAAACCAAGGGGGTGGGTGGAAGCACGGGAGGGAGGTGGGTTTGGCTGGGATGGGGGGACGTAGTGGAAGGAAACGCAGACAATGATAATTGAACGACAATAAAATATAAAAAAATAAAAAATTTAAATAAAATAAAATAAATTTCCACTTATAGGTGAAATCATATGGTATTTCTCTTTCACCACCCAGCTTATTTCACTTAGCATAATGCTCTCCAGATCCATCCATGCATTGTGAAGCATAGGAGCTCCTTTGTGTCTGCTTCATAGTATTCCACTGTGTAAATGTACCATCGTTTTTTTATCCACTCATTTACTGATGGGCACTTAGGTTGCTACCAACACTTGGCTATTATAAATTTTGCTGCTATGAACATTGGCATGGACAGGTTCTTTTGAATTGCTGTTTCAGGATTCATAGGGTATAATCCCAGCAGTGGAATTGCCATGTCAAAAGGCACTTCCATTTATAGTTTTCTGAAGAAATTCCATACTGTTTTCCACAGTGGCTTCACCAGTCTGCATTCCCACCAACAGTGCACTAGGGTTCCCTTTTCTCCACAACCTCACGAGCACTTGTTTGTCAATTTGGTACGATAGCCATTCTAACCAGTGTGAAGTGGCACCTCATTGTGGTTTACAATTGCATCTTTCTAATTGCTAGTTATGCTGAGCATGTTTCCATATGTCTCTGGGCCCTCTGTATGTTCTCCTTGGGGAAGTGTCTGTTCAGGTCCTTTGCCCATTATTTAACTGCACTGTTTGTGTTCCTGGAGTGGTGTCATGTAAGTTCATTATATATTTTGGAGATCAACCCCTGTCCAAGGTATCATTGGTAACGATATTTTCCCATACTGTTGATTCCTTTTTAATTTTGCTAATGTTTTCTTTAGCCATGCAGAAGCTTTTTATTTTTATGAATTCCCATTTGTTTATTCTTTCCTTTATGTCCCTGGCTCTAGGGGATATACCAGTAAAAATATTGCTGCATGGAATATCTGAAATTTTCCTTCCTATATTCTCCTCTAGGACTTTTATGGTGTCATGATTTATATTTAAGTCTTTTATCCATCTTGAGTTTATTTTTGTGCATGGTGAAAGTTGGTGGTTGAGTTTTATTTTTTTTACATGTAGTTGTCCAAATCCCCCAACACCATTTATTAAAGAGGCTATTTTTACTCCATTTTATGCTTTTTCTCTCTTTGTCAAATATTAATTGACCATAGAGACTTGGGTTTATATCTGGGCTCTCTATTATTTTCCATTTATCTATGTGTATGCCAGTACCAGACAGTTTTGATTACCATGGCCTTATAATATAGTTTTATATTGTGTAGGGTGATCCCTCCTACTTTGTTCTTCTTTCGCAAAATTGATGAGGCTATTAATGGTCATTTATGTTTACATTTAAATTTTTGAAGTGTTTATTTTATATCTGTGAAATAAGTCATTGGTATTTTAGTAGGGATTGCATTGCATCTATAAATTGCTTTGGGTAGTACAAAAATTTTGATGATGTTAATTCTTCCAGTACATGAACACAGTATATGCTTTCATTTATTTGCATCTTCCTTAATTTCTTTCTTCA
>PVJI01023783.1:0-23001 GCA_004026765.1 Micronycteris hirsuta
TACCGGGAAATTTAGATCAGCCACAGCCAAGACGCTTCTGAGGTAAGCAAGCAAATACAACCAGAGAAACAAAATAGAACCAGAGACATTGAAGTTTAGAACATTCTGGCAGTAACCAGAGGGGAAGGGGAAGGGGAGAAGGGGGACAAGGGTATTCAGGACCTGCAATGAAGGACACATGGACAAAACCAAGGGGGAGTGGGGAAGCAAGGGAGGGAGATGGGTTTGCCTGGGGTGGGGTGGGGGGAGGGTAAATGTGGACAACTGTAATTGAACAACAATAAAATTATTTAAAAAAAAAAGCTTAGACAAATGTTAAAATGAGGAAATCATCAGAAAGATGAAATTTCTTTAAAATTCTAAAAAATAAATGAAAATTACATGGAAAAAAAATTAGCAGTCCACGTAAAGAATAAAGAAATATATGTATGTCATAGAGAATCTGAAAAAATCCTTAAATCTATTAATTATGCAATTGGATTTTATATAATTGTTAGTCTCATGGTGTGTTAGTAGTGGTTTTTTTCTTCAAGATTTTAATATGCCTGGGAATGAACTCTATAAATGATAATTATGCCACTAATTATTAGGCCTGTATAATAGGAATATCAGAAACAGTAATTAAAATAATAGAATATTGCAACAATGATAATATACAGTGAAGAAATCTGAAAGAGATTTTTTAAAAAGGGACAGTCAGTCAAAGCAAACTCTCTGACTTTAACTTAAATTTACATTTTCATTATATGGCCTTTCTGAACTTCTGCCACCTGGTTTGAATGAGCTTTGTAACTGCTGAGTTTGATTATCTTGGTCACATTTCTATGTCAAGTGCCAAACAATAAACAGTGCCAATCTCTTGGTCAGGATAGTGAATAATCAATTCATTTCTTAAATTAGGACTGCGATGTGGCTTTGTATCAGTCAAACTAACGTATAGTATGTGAGTCAATGACAGAAACTTGAATTTTCTAAACCCAAGTATAGCTAAAATACTAGAGAAAAATTTGATGTTAAATATAAATAGAAACACTGTTTTAAATAAAAAATACCTGTAAATTCCAAATATTGGAGACAAACCAATAAAATCCACTTGCTAGATACAATGCAGAACCAAACAATTTAGGAATTGATTTATAGTGATTTGTGAAAGTCTTCCCCATTTATTTTATGTACTCTATGCATAAGGTAAACATCATCTAAGATAATCACCTTTACATTCAGTGCACCAAAACATTCAGTGCTCCAGAGTTCTGTAATGATTGTACCACAGTCAGTAATGAAGATCTATAACCTTTTGTTGTAATCCCACAGTGTGAAGTGTTTGCATCGGGTATCCTTGGTGACAGTGTAACAATGAAAGAAACATTAAGAATTGTATCGTAGTTTCTGAAAGCAGGAAACAGAATAGATGAGGTGATTAGGGCATCTGAATGCACTGGCCAGCATAACCTGACATTCATTTAGTAGATTGCAGTTCTAAGGAATTTATTGCAATGTTATTCTCTCTCTTGGCAAGTGTTGCTATGTGTGTGACATTTTGAGAGCTTTGAATTTCTTATTACAAGCAAAAAGTAACAAAAAGAAATGCTTCGGTATCAGAAGTGGCTATTGTTTGAATGAATTTGAACAATTAAGCAAAAATTCTCTAAATTGCCTAAATAAGAGAGACCAGACCTCTCCCAGGGGGAAATAATCCTCTGAAGTGGCATCCCAGTGGGCCGATGATGAAGTGGCATCATTTCAACAAAATGAAAATCAAAGAATTCCTCATGAGAGTCACTGAAATTTCAATGTTAATCAATCTACTACAGAGAAAAGCAAAATACTGTAGTAAGAAAACAGTAAGAACAGCCGTTTTCATGAACAGTATTTCAACAAGAATTTATTGATCATACGCAGAGAACTAAACTGCAGTTATAAGAAATAAAGAGAACAAAGAAACAGCCCCTGCCCTTTTATGGTCTCTTGTTGGAATTTATTTTCAGAGGAAACCTGATCACACATTTGATAGTGGAAAAATTATAAATATCTTGGACTTATTGTGCAGATGTTATAGATGTGATCATATGTGGTTGATCTGATTAAGATCTGAACACTTAAGAGAACAAAACTTAGATTTTTCAAAGCAAAGAACATCTAGACATAACATCATAGAGAACAAGTAACCTGAATCCTTATTCCTCTTTGCTCCACACATTATCTTCATTAGATTGTGTTTTGGAGATATTACTAAGTAACAAAGAAACATCACTTCTTTTAGCCTCTCCTTATTTACTAGAGCCACTAACATTTAAATATGTTAAAATAACTACCATCTTTCAAATATTTTCCTCATCCCCACTTTTTACTCCAGATATCACCCTAACAATTTTTCTCCCTCGTGACAATTTTTTATTTCAAAAGATTGTTCTATAGTAGCAGTCTTAGCCCACTCCAGATGACATCATTCATTCTGCCTGAAAGTGGAGATTAAAAATGTCTACATGGATGAGGTTTTGAAGAATGGGTAGAAAGGTTGCAGGTGTCAATGGTAGGGAAGGGGTTTACATATGGACGGAACCCTACATGTCAGAGTATAGAAGCATACCAAACATAGCCTGCCCAAGACCATGGTTCCACATCTCTCTGGTATAAGCTGAACCTCTGTGTGTGTGTGTGTGTGTGTGTGTGTGTGTGTGTATCAAAAGCAGATTGAGTGATGATTGAAAAGATAGATTAAGGCCAAGTTGGAAAAGCTTTTTAGGTCATATTTAGATTGGCATCACTGACCTAGAAAGCACCGGTGGTCAGTAACATGGTTAGATTTGCATTTTGGAATAACTGCTCACTGTGGAATGTCTCAAGGCAACTGAAACAGGACAATCTAGGTACGTATTCTGGCTATGCCATTTTCTGTATGACCGTGGTAATTTATTTAATGTCTCTGCATCTCAGTTCTCATGTTTAACAGAAACATTACCTCAGTTATTAAGAAAACAGAAAAAGTGTTTCAAGCTGTTAGCACATAGCTTTGCAATAGTAAGAAACAATAAATGTTACCTATTTTTCTATTTCAATATTTATTCCAAATATATATTATGGAAGGAGAATCACATGTTAGTCTCTTGTATGTGAAGAAAGCCTGTTGAAGCACCACTTTTAATTTTTCAGATGGGAGAAAAATAATATATATTTTTGTAGTTTATGTTTTGGTCCATTTATTATCCAAACAAAAGTGGCTGCCAAATTTAGAAAGTTTATTTAAAATGGTCTACCAAGATATCATCTACACAGAGTACATAAAATTCCATCTGGGAGAAGAGACAGGATGGTCCAGTTGCTGACAGAAAGGAACACGCCCTCAAGGACAACCAAGGTGAATATCTGAGCACCAGAAGAGAGAGTCATTCATCCCCTTGAAAGGCTGAAACTGAGGTGTAATTAGGGACCCCAGTAACTGCTTCTGTGGAGAGTGTGCTCTTTCAAGGGCAACTGAAAACCGTCATGTTTCTCAAGGGATATGGCTTATGATTGCACAAAATGCCAAACATGGAAGAAGATTGTTTGTATGGGGAGAGAATAGTGCCTTCCAACATGTGTTCGAGCAAGGTTATACTGTAACTTGAACTTAGTTTCCATGAAAAAGTGAATTGGAAGTATATCCAGCACAATGTAAGATCATATTAGAATCCATTGCTACATAACACCCTAGATAGTGAAAATATGGTATGAAAACTCTTTGTGACAAAATTGCAAATGATTATAATTTCTATTAGTTATCAGAATTGTATTGAATCACGAAAGCTCCAACATTAATGTCTTTACTATATCGAATAACATTTAACAATTGTTAAAGATTCCTCTGTGCAATTCAAGGCAGGATATATCATTAATATATAAACTGAGTCCATCCATATAGTAAAGTATTGCTTAGTCAATTAGAACAAATGTATAACCGATGCATTGAATGAAGTCACTCTAATTGGCAGAGAGCAAGTAAATGTAACTTTCTTCTTTCCCTTAGTTTCTTCCCTGTGCTCCAATGAACTCTACAATTGCACCCGTCACAGATCACAAGGGAATTTCACTATTAGCAAACATATTGCATTTTAGGTACCAATAAGTCTTCAGACCTAGTATAAGGCTCTGATATTATCCAACTCAAAGCTTCTCCTCTTCCCCAGCTCAGTCCTGCTTCAGCTGGTAAATCCAAACTAGGGAAGATAAGTCTATCAAGTATCATTAGGTTCAAATGTGCTTGAGCAAATCCCTAGTGCCTCAAAAGAGAGAGAAATTTCTTTCTTTTCTATGTTTATTTATACCACATAATCAACAGGGACTCAGCTCTTTCTCCTAGCTTGTTCATCATTTCTCAGCATGTGATTTTCACCTCAGTTTCAGAATGTCTGAAACAACTCAGATCATCAAGTCCATATTACCCCCAGAATGAGGACAGAGATGGAGAAAGAACTGCCCCTTCTACCATGCACACTTCTCAGGAGTCACAGCCAACTAATAATTGTGTCCTATCGGCCCCTACTTGATCACATAACCTCCCTTAGCTGTAGGGAGGCCAAGAAATATTGGGAGTGGAAGGGAAGCCATGTGCTTAGTCGAAAATTAAGTAATTTATCACTTAGAAAGGAGAGAAGCGATTGGGGGAACAGCTAGCATCACTGGACACGGGCACAAAGTTGGCTTCTTCACCAGTTTCCACCACATTCTTCTCTCTACTCTTCCCCACTCACCACACTGCCACTATTTCTTCTACCTTAGAGTGGGCAAAGAAGAAGAAGCAAGAGGCAGAAAATGCACAGTCGACTGACACAGTTATATTCTGATGTTTTTGCCCTAGTGAGGCCAATGCCTACTGACTTTTTCTCTTCAGGCTGCTTTTGTGGTTTCCCACAGTGATGCCCACAGTAAGATTCTCTGATTTCAGTGTGTTAGACTGTGAGTTGTCCCCTCCAGCTGGCTGTGAACAATCCTGCTTCATTTCTGAATTTTTGGCAATTCACCCTATACCAATCTCTATCAATTGGGATCATATTACCCTGCAGATGATCTGTAAATTCCTTGAGCACATTCATCGCTGGCTCCTTTCTGTTTGGTCTCTGCCTTTTCCAGCTGCCAGAGTTCATAGGCCAGGTCTTCAATGGATTTTTTTCGAGGTCACTTACTTGCTCACTGGCTTAAGATGGCCTTATGAAGTATTCCCCTACCATATGGGATGACTGTGGGTGGGAAGTAATAAGAATTCTCTAATAATCCCCCTCTCTAAAAAAGTGTTCTCACTCATTAACCTCTCCTGATCGATCTTCAAGCATCACCTCCTGTAACCTCAAGTTGGCTAATAGAAAGTGACCAGTTAGATTTGGGTCACTATTGAAGTAATTCAGTATAAATGGTTGAATACCTCTCTTTGAAAGGTATTCACTTGGGGTTCTTTAGTTTTAATCCTTAGAGCCTCAACTACTACAAAAGTAATGAGACAACTCCCATTTTTAAAATTAACCTTTTTTTGAGATATAACAAACTACACATAAAAAAAGTATATGACTAAGGGTTGACATAGGCATACGTCATGAAACCATCACCACCAAGTTCACAATCATATGCATAAAATCCCAAAGTTTCTTGGGCCTCCTTCCTGTGCGTTGCCAACCCAGGCAACTACTGATCTATTTTAGCACTCTAGCGTCAATCACCTCGAACTTAACATAAATGAAACCATCCAGTATCTGCTAATTTTACTCTGGTTTCTTTCATCTACCATAAGTATTTTTGACTTATCAATGTGTGCCATGTATTAATAGTTTGTTTCTTTTTATTGCTAAATAATGAACTTATTATATTTTGCTTGAATATTTTGTTTGAACACTCACCAATGGATGGACAGATAGAATGTTTCCAGTTTTGAACTAAAATAAGAAAAAGCTAGTATGGATATTTGTGTACAAGCCTTTAAATGACATGTTGTCATTTACTTGGGGAAATTCTGAGGAGTTAACTGGATGGGTCATATGGTAGATACACAGGGTGCAAGAGCAGACTCACCGTTGTGAGCACACAGAACACAGAGTATATTCCTGTATTATTATTTAGTACTTATTGTATTACTTTCCACATGAACAACTGTAAACCTACTTTGGCCCCACCCCGCATTACTAAATTGCTAAGAAACTGCCGAAGTGTTTTCTGAGTGGTGTGCAATTAATTGTGCACTTCCACCAGTGGTGTCTGGGAGCTGCAGTTCCTCAGCAAAACTTAGTATGATCAGTATTTTCAATTTTAGCCATTTAAAATTTAGTGTAATAACATCTCATTGTGGTTTTGGTTTATATTTGCCTCATAACTAACAATGTTGATCAATTGTCCATGCACTTATTTACCATCTGCATTAGTCCCCCATTGCTTCTGTAGCTAGTAATAACATGTCTTTTTCACACTGCATCTCTCCGGCCGTGACTCTTCTGCCTCTGTTACACACGTAAGGACCCTGTGATCATTTGGGGCACATCTTCATAATCCAGGCTAATCTTATTTTAACTTCAAGTGACTGGCAACCTTAATTACATCTGCTACCTTAATTCTCACTTGCCATATAAGATAACATATTAATAGATTCTGGGGATTAGGACATATATATCTTTAGAAGGCCATTATTTTGCTGTGCACACATTTCATATATCATCATTGATAGAGTATTAGTTAAATTAGTTGGCTCACTTTTATTAGATTATTTGTTTTATTATTGAGTATTAAGAGATTTTATACATTTGAATATAAGTTCTCTATTAGATATGTGATAAGCAGTCTGTGACTTGTCATTTTATCCTTTTATTTTTTTTATTTTTTAAAGATTTTATTTATTTTTAGAGAGGAGGAAGGATGGGAGACAGAGAGGGAGAGAAACAGCAATATATGGTTGCCTCTCACATGGCCTTCACTGGGGACCTGGCCCTCAACCCAGGCATGTGCCCTGACTGGGAATAGAACTGGCGACCCTTTGGTTCCCAGCCCGCACTCAATCCACTGAGCTACACCAGCCAGGGCGTCATTTTATCCTTTTACAAATGTCTTTTAAAGAAGAAAGGTTTTGAGTTATGATGAAGTTTAATTTATTCATTTGCTTTTTAATGGATAATGATTATTTTGCTATATCTAAAAAATAGTTGTCTAACTCACAACCATTTTTTCTTAAATTTTCTTCTAAAAGAGCTATAATTTTATGATTTACATTTAGTTTTATAAAGCATTTAAGGTGATTAAAGTTCGTGTTTTTATATATAGATAGCCAACAGTTTTGACACAAGTTACTAGAAGGACTATCCTTTACTCACTAAATTGCCTTTGCTTCTCTGTCAAAATTCAATGTATGGTTCTAACTCTGTACTCTCTATTCTGTTCAATTGATCTATTTATCTATCCTTAGGCAAATACCACACTGTATTGATTATGGTTGTTTTAGATGTCTTGAAATTAGGTAGTGTAAACTCTTAAAATTTCTTTTTCTTTGTCAAAGTTTGGCTGCCACGGACACTCAGAATTTCCTCATGACTTTTAAAAGCAGCTTGCCAATTTCTACAGAAGAGCTTTTGATAGGGTTTTAATTGGGATAACACTGAATATATACGCACCTATTTATGGGCAGAATATGGGAAAATTCACATCTTAACAATATTAAATGCTTGAATTCGGGTCTATTTCTCTATTATTTAGATCTTTAATTACCCTCAGTGATGTTTTGAACTTCTCAATGTACAGGTTTTATGCATCTTTAATAGACTTTCCCAAAACACTTTGCATTTTTATGCCATTTTAAACCAGCATTCTTTCAAATTTCCTTTTCTGTTGGTTCATAAAATTTTGTCCCATGCTCATTAATGTGCAGTTCATTTTTTTCAGTCTTTTATCTATCAGTTTTTTTTTTAATTTTTGGATACTTTATATTGCTATGTTCAATAATCTTTTCTTCTGAAATATAAACTGTTATTAATTCTATTCAGTGTATTTTCCACCTTAGACCTTGTTTATTTTATTTCTGGAAATTTAATTTTGGAGTTGTTTGTATCTTCCATGTTTCTCCATAATTCTTATCTTATTTTTGAATATATATATAACTAGAATAACTGTTTTCTTGTCCTCCTCTTTTAATTCTATCACATATACCATTTCTAGGTTGGAATTGTATCGGTTGACTTTTGTCTATATTATGTGTCATATTTTCCTGATTTCATAGATGCCTGCAAATTTTTTATTGGATACCAGACATAAATTTTAATCTTGCTGAATGTTAGATATGTTTATACTTAAATAGCATTGAGAGCTTTGTGGGTTTGTTTGGTTTTTTTTTTTTTTTTTTTTTTTTTTTTTTTTTTTTTTTTTTTTTTTTTTTTTTTTTTTTTTTTTTTTTTTTTTTTTTTTTTTTTTTTTTTTTTTTTTTTTTTTTTTTTTTTTTTTTTGAGCTGCAGTTAATTTGCTGGAACTGTTTGATCCTTTCATACATGTAAGCTTTATTACATAGAAACTAGAACAGAATTTAGTATAGAACTAATATTAACCTACTACAAAGGGAACACACTTTAGAGTATTCTACCCAATAGCACACAAATTATATATTTCCTTCTATCTCATAGAAACAATTTCCAGACATGTGTAAATCCTTGGTATTATTCCTTCTATTCATTAGCCCTGTTGAGTGGTTTTCTTTCCAACCGTGACTAAGTTCTACATGTGCATGGACCAATCAGTGTTCAGTTGAAGACATGAAGGGGACCCTTCGAGATTTCAAGTGTTCTCTCTCTGCATCACTGTATCACTCTTTCTCCTTCAGAACTCTGCCTTGGCCTCACAGACCCTCAGTTCCTCCTTTTCAACTTAGAGAAACAGCTAGGCTTTTACTGGCTTCTTCTCCATGTGCTGCAGCCTGGAAACCCTTTTCATGCAGTAAGAAAATGTAGGATCACCTTTCTCCCTCTCTTAGCAGCCACTGCCCATCACTGCCTGATGACTAGTGACATGGAAACTATTATTTCATATATTTTGTCTAGTTTTTTAGTTGTTTCAAGTGGGATCATTGTGGGTAGACGTAAGATTCTCAAACCCTGGAGTATACATGCCTTTTCCCAGTTATGCAATCAAACACTAATCTATGTACTGTTGTGAAGGGATTTTTGCAGATGTAATTAACATCCTAAATCAGTTAATGTTAAGAGAGAGAGATTGTCTGGGTGATAATCATATAAATCTTCTAAAATAAAAGCTTTTTCACCAGCTAGTTGTCCAAGAGGAATTCGGCGACATTCAAAGCATGAGGAGAATTCACGCCATTGCTGTCTTTGCAGACGGAGATGCCAGATCGCAGAACATGTGGGCGGCCTTTAGGAGCTGAGAGCTGTTCCAAACCTGCAGCTAGTGAGAAAACAAGTACCTCAGTCCTCCAGTGACAAAGAAATTAATTCTGCGTACAATATGTGAGATTATAAGAGGACTCTGACATCCCCCTACCCCATGAGAACTGTGGCTGTAGCCAATACTTTTATATCAGCCTGGTGAGATACTCAGTCGAGAATCCAGCCATGCTTTGCCCACACTTGTGACTTACAAACTCTGAGATAATAAACCTGTGCTGTTCTAAGTAACTAAGTTTATGGCTGGCTACTTTTATGTAGCTATAGAAAACTAAAGCAAAGGTAAGCCCCATCCCTTCTTATTCTATCTTTATTAAAAGTAAATTTCACTCATTAAAAAAATCTCATTGTGCATATATCTTCCTACAAATGCCTGTAAGAATTTGTTGGCATAAGAAAAGGTTCTTCTAAATATTACTTGGGGAAAACAGCTATTAATATAGCATATGCATTTTTTTTCATGAGTGCTGTATAAATTGTCACAAAGTGGGTGACTTAAAACAACAGAAATTTATTCTCTTACAATTCTGAATGGCAGACTTCTGAAATCAAGGCGTCGGCAGGGCTGCAGTTGCTGTGGGAGTTTGAGGGGAGAACTCTTCCCTGCCTCTTCCAGTTTCTGGCAGGTGTCAACCTCCTTTGGCTTCCTTGGCTTCTGGCCACAGACCTCTAACCTCTGCTTCTATCTTCACATAACCTTCTCCGTGCGTCTGTCTTCTTTTCTCGTAAGAATGCTTGTCATTGGAGTTAGGACCACCCCACTGCCCAGTGATTCATAATTATCTCATCATCTAAAAATCTTGTACTTCATCTTCAAAGATTTTTTTCCAAATAAGGTAACATTTACATGTTCCAGAAATTAGGACATGCATGTATCTTGTTTATTGAGGGGGTCACCCACGTCATTATGTGATAGCATTATTAAAATAAATGTTAATGAGCTTCTGACTTAAAAGGCATGAAGTCAAGAGTTCTTTATCAAACATATTAGAAAGAAAATTAGATATTGTAGCAATTGATGAAATCTGTAATTCCTGTTAAGACTTGAATCTAAGTTTGATGGTATATATATAATACAATGCTGTTTACAAAAACAAATGTTCCCATATTACTACATAAATACACAGAAGAAAATAGCATCTCTAGATGATGAGATAACAGGGCACTTTAATTTATTCTTTGTACTCTACACTTTTTCTACCTTAAACGTGAATGTTTTTAATATCGAGAAAAGCAATTGATGTTATTTTCTTTGAAAAAATTATATAGCTATGTGGGGGATTGACTGAAGAAAAAAAATGGTATTGAAGGTAAAGGAATTGTTAAAAGACTGTTTGAATTATTCCATCCTGAGAGGAGCTGGAACTGAACTACAGCAACAGTGGAAAGGCAGAGGAGGACAGAATCCAAGAGATAAAAATAACAGGCCCTAACAACCAACTGGAATTGAGCAATGGATGAGAAGCACTCTTTCTTTCTTTTAATCTTCACAATCACAATGTGAATTACATGGCCTTGGTCTCACTGTATAAATGAGGATTCCAAACTGAGAGAGGCTAATTAGAGAAGGCAAAGCTCCTGGAAACGGAGAGCTAAGACCATATGGAAACCCCATGGCCACTGGGAGAAAGGTCAATGTAATGTGGGTCTTCTGTTAAGGAAGAACCCTAAGGTGACAATTTTTCTCAGCTGTTTATTTTACTCTCTAAGTGTTTTAGGGAGAAAAAAAATGTGTCCATTACCTGAAATGTTGAGCACATAAAATAATAGTATCTATTATAACCTACATGGGAAAAGGTCTTATTCTGTGAGGTGGCCTTGCCATATGCCTGAGTGTGTGACACAATAAGAACTTGACTGTAGGGAAAGAAAAATGGCTTTACAGCAGAGCAGCTCTGGGCCAGTGCACTCCCCCAACTCAATACACCCAATCTCCACCTGTTTCCTATATCCATTATTGATTGCATCCCATTTTATCCTCAAAATTCCCCAGTTTGGACAATTATATCGTTATTCTAACTATCACCACCAGAAAAGCTTCATAGTTGCATTAATTAGACTAAAGGCTAAGGTTCTCTAAACAAATGAGTAAAAAATACATTGGTCAAAGAACATAAAACTATTCCTTTCTCACATAATAGTCCAGAGCAGACCAGTGAACCTAGATTGGCAAAGTCATCCCAAGACCCAGGTTAGCAGGACAGTTCTTCCCTTCCGAAAATGCCCCTTCCAAGATTTTTTTTAGTTGTCGCTATCTTCAATCAACAAAATGAGAAAGAGAGAGAAATTCCAGGATAGGCTATTAACTAGCTGAACTAGAAGTTGGACACATTACTCCATTACCATGCGATAGATGGGAATTTAATCATAGGACCAAAACAGCAAAAAGGATAAAGGACTGGGCTGTAACTCGTGTGTCTTTTCATGATGGGCCATCTTCACCCATTTTCACATTTACTGTTTGCTCCTCCCACCCAATGTTGTAACAGGGTGACATTGAAACTTGTATTAATATTAACTAGTCATGCCATTGTACAAGAGAATTTGGGTTAGGTGTGTGGATAGCTGATCAAAATTCAGATCAAATAACCATCATAAAAAAACAAGATCAAGAGTCATAGACTATGTATGTTACGGCTTGTCTCTAGCTTTGTAAATAATTATCAATTTATTTTTGTATACCTTCGCCTCAGCATTCACTGTGCTGATTTGAACAGTTGAAAGAAAGATATAGCAGTAAATCATAATCAATATAAAGCTTCTTTCTCTTTAATAATTATTGGAATATAGACTTTAACACAAACTCACAGACTTAATGAGTCAAATAATAACAAACTACAAGATTTGTTCATAAAAAAAAAATCACAATAAGTCTTCCAAGGCAAATATAAGAAAAAGTCTAACCTGACTTTTTAAAATATTGCCAAAACTAGAAATTCCAGGCATTAAAATTTATTCTAGATGTAAGCAAAATTGATTGCATTTCATTAAATTGTGAAATTGATTATTATGAAGATTAATCAACTATTTTGTAAAAGTTTATATATACAGAGCATTATTATATAATTATAAATCAGTGAGAAATCAGAGTAGATATTATAGCTACATCAGTATCTGAAACTTCTAAAAGTAAAAATGAAGTACATGGATTTGACAGATATCAATGTATAGAAAACCTCCAGTGTGTGAATTTTGGAGTCTTTGTTTTGAGTATTGGCTGCCTGCACTGCTAAGTCAACCCTCCTCCTCCTCCAGGCTTTCTGTGAGACAGGGGCATGCCTTCCTGGTTACGGGGGCACGATAAGCCTTCCTTGTTTGGAAATTATCAGAAGCAATAATATATAAAAATCAGGTAATTGAAAGTGCTTTGGAGATAAAAGAATTTGAGAAGGGGTACCCTATTGTGCTTATTCAGTAATAAGTTATAAATTCATTGGATTCCAACCCTAAAATAAATGCCACAGGGATAAGAAGGATACATAAGATTAGAATTTCATTTTGACTAATAAATATTTTTAAAAAGGAAGAAAACTCTGTATTTGTTATATTTTTTTTTTCAGCATACTTCTGGACTCTTTTTTTCCCCAGTTCATTTTAACTCCTCTAACCCATGCAACAATGTTATTGGGCAGGTACTACTATTAGTTTCATCTTATAAATGAGGGATCTAACCCAGGGGATGGTTAGGTAACTTCTCTGAGGTTGTGGATTTACTTTACTTACTCAATTTTCATAAACTATTGAAGATAACACCGAGTCTGCTATCATCCCAAATGTGGAGAATGAAGTAGTTTCACTCTGCTGAGTGTTCTATCACATGGGTTTGACCCTGAATTATGAATAAAATTGCATGAATCATTTTTATCAATTCATAGACAAATTATTCTCTGCACATATCTAACTTTTTCCAAGCCCATGAATAGCATTCGTTTCAAATGAATGAAAGTTGTTTTAAATAGATGAAAGTGGTTTAGGTAAGAGAATTGCTTCACACTTAAAGACTTTTTTCACAACAGTTTCCCTGGCCTTTATTTTTTTTTTTCTGGTATAACATTTTTACTAAAAAACAAACTAAATAAATTAAAAAAAAAAACTCATAGACACAGACAATAGTATGGTGATTACCATAAAGAAAGGGAGTAAGGGGAGGTAGAAGAGGGTAAAGAAGGAATAAATGGTAATAGAAGGAGACTTGACTTGGGGTGGAAAACCCACAATATTCAGGTGATGTATTATAGAATTGTACACCAGAAACCTATATAATTTTATAATTTATGTCATCCCAATAAATTTATAAAATTAAAAAAATAAATAACTGGCCTGTAATCTTGTTAGATGTCAAGATAGTGAAAAGCAAGAAAAAATTGAGGAACTGTTCCAGATAAAAAGATATGAAAGAGATAAGACAGCTAAATAGAATGAGTATTTTTGGATGGATCTTTTGGCTTAATATAAAAGACATTGTTAGTGGGACATTTAACAATATTTGACTGGCATCTGAAAATTAGGTGATAGTAATATATATATCAATGTTTTATTCTGGTTATTATATAAGTCAATGTCCTTGTTTATAAAAAATAGGGACTAAAATATTGGAAGGGGGTCATGGGGAATGGATCAGCAACTGCAAATGGTTCAGAAAAAAAAATCTCCTAAGGCAATCCCATTTTTAATTTTTTTGAGGAAATTCCATACTGTTGCTCACAGTGGCTGCACCAGTCTGTGTTCCCACCAGCAGTGCACTAGGGTTCCCTTTTCTCCATGTCCTCTCCAGCACTTGTTGTTGTTGATGTATTGATGGCCATTCTGACAGGTGTGAGGTGATTTCTCTTTGTGGTTTTAATTTGCATCTCTCTGATGATTAGTGACATTGAGCATTGTTTCATATACCTGTGGGCCATCTGTATGTCCTCCTTAGAGAACTGCTGTGGATATACCCTAAGAATCCTGAAACATTAAAAGAACTTATGCACCCCTATGTTCATAGCAGCACTATTTACAATAGCTAAGTGTTGGAAATACCCCAAGTTCCCAAGAGTATATAAGTAGATTTAAAAATGTGGTACATTTATACAATGAAATGCTATGCAGCAGAAAGAAAGAAGAAAGTCCTACCTTTTGTCACAGCATGAATGGAACTACAGACTACTGTGCTAAGTGAAATAAGCCAGTCAGTGAAAGACTAATACTGTATGACCTCACTTATAACTGGAATCTAACAAACAAAATAAACTAATGAGAAAAACGGAACCAGAGACAGGAAAACATGGAACAGATTGTTAGCTGTAGGAGGAGAGGAGGAAGGGGGGAGGGTGTTGGAAGGAAGGGGAAGTAACATGTATGAATGAACATTCAAAGAACATGTATGAATGACTAGTGACATGGACAACAGAAAAAGGATTGACTGTGGGCTAGAGAGGTGGTCTGGGTGGAGTGGGGCAAAAGGGAAAAAAAGAAGTTGGGACAACTGTAATACAGAAAGAGAAACTATGAAAAAAAATCACATTTACTATAGCAA
Source organism: Micronycteris hirsuta (assembly GCA_004026765.1). Lineage (NCBI taxonomy): Eukaryota > Metazoa > Chordata > Mammalia > Chiroptera > Phyllostomidae > Micronycteris > Micronycteris hirsuta. Next base: position 14,914 of record PVJI01023783.1, read on the forward strand.
CAAGAAAAATAAAGTACCTAGGAATAAACTTAACCAAGAAGGTAAAAGACCTGTTCTCAGAAAACTACAGAACACTGAAGAAAGAAATTAAGGAAGACATAAACAAATGGAAACTTGTACCATGTTCATGGATTGGAAGAATTAACATCATTAAAATGTCCATTCTACCCAAAGCAATCTATAGATTCAGTACAATACCTATCAAAATACCAATGACATATTTCACAGATATAGAACAAATATTTCAAAAATTTATATGGAACCAGCCTGGCTGGTGTAGCTCAGTGGATTGAGCGCAGGTTGGGAACCAAGCGGTCCTGGTTCGATTCCCAGTTGGGGCACATGCCTGGGTTGCAGGCCGGGTCCCCAGTGAGGGCCATGTGAGAGGCAACCACACATTGCTGTTTCTCTCCCTCTCTTTCTCCCTCCCTTCCCCTCTTTCTAAAAATAAATAAATAAAATCTTTAAAAAAAATTTATATGGAACCATAAACAACCCTGAAAACCTCAACACTTTTGAGAAACAGGAACAATTAGGAGGGATCACAATACCTAATGTCAAATTATATTACAAGGCCACTGCAATCAAAATAGTCTGGTACCAGAATAAGAACAGAGATATGCATCAATGGAACAGAATTGAGAGTCCAGATATAAACCTATGTCTCTATGGTCAATTAATATTTGACAAAATGGATAAAAGACTTATATATAAGTTGTGATACCATGTAAGTCCTAGAGGAAAACATATGCAGTAAAATGTTAGATATCCCATGCAGCAATATCTTCACGGATGCATCTCCTAGGGCATGGGATGTAAAGGAAAGAATAAACAAATGGTACTACATCAATTTAAGAAGCTTCTGCATGGCTAAAGAAAACATCAGCAAAATGAAAAAACAAACTCTATGGGAAAACATATTTGCCAATGATACTTAGGACAAGGTTTTGATCTACACAATATAAAAAGAACTCATACAACTCAACCACCAGGAAGACAAACAATCCAATTAAAAATGGGCAAAGGATCTGAACAGACACTTTTCCAAGGAAGACATACAGAGGGCACATAGACATGAAAGAATGCTCAGCATCACTAATCATCAGAGAGAGGCAAATTGAAACTACAATGAGATACCACCTCACACCAGTCAGAATAGCCATCATAAACAAATCAGCAAACAAGTACTGATGAGGATGTGGGGAAACAGGAATCCTGGGGCACTGTTGGTGAGAATGGAGACTGGTGCAGCCACCGTGGAAAACAGTAAGTATGTGATCTCACCTATAAGTGGAACTTAATCAACAAAACAAACAAGCAAGCAAAACATAACCAGAGACATTGAAATAAAGAACAAATTAACAGTAACCAGAGGGGAGGAGGGAGCGGGATAATGGAGGAAAATAGGGTAAGGGTCATCAAGGAACATATATAAAGGACACATGGACAAAGCCAAAGGGGGTAGGATCCAAGGTGGAAGGTGGGGAGGGAAGAGTGTGGGAGTCATGGGGGGTAAAATGGAGACAACTGTACTCAAACAACAATAAAAAAAAAAAAAGAAGAAAAGAAAACAGTATAGAATTTCCTCAAAAAACTAAAAATGGAACTGCCTTTTGACCCAGCAATTCCACTACTGGGATAATACCCTAAGAATTCTGAAATACCAATTTGAAAGAACCTATGTACCCAATGTTTATAACACTGTTATTTACAATAGCCAAGTGCTAGAAACAGCCTAAGTGCCCATCGGTAAGTGAGGGGAACAAAAAACTATGCTACATGTACACAATGGGATACTATGCAGCAAAAAGAAAGAAGGAGCTCCTACCCTTCGAGACAGCATAGATGGAACTGGAGAGCATTATGCTAAGTGAAACAAGCCAGGTGGCAAAGACAAATACCATATGATCTCACCTATAAGTGGAACAAAACAAAGGTGCAAAATACAATCAGAGGCATGGAAATAAGGAACAAATTGACAGTGACCAGAGGGGAGGAGGAGGGATAACACAGGAAAGAAGAGAGAACAATGAGGGGGAAATTGGGACAACTATAATTGAACAATAAAAAATTTCACTAAAAATCACTGAATTGTATATTTACAATGGATAGATTTTATGATATGTAAATTAAACCTCAATATAAGTGTTGATTTAAAAAATATCAGAAGAAAACTGTTTCTATGTTTACAATCAAATGAAAAATCCTTCTCATGGACAAATGGTATAATTACATGTTATTATTTAAATTCTCACATAGGGAAACACTGAGAAGTATTATAAAGATAATCCAGCCCAATTCCTATGCTTTGCAGGTGAGGGAGCTAAAACCCCATCAGTTAAATACTTTGTCTGAAGTCACATTGTCAGCTAGTGGAAGGTCCAGGGTGTGCACCCAGGTTGCCTGACTACTAGCCTGGCGATTGTCACATTATACCATACTGTCTTTTGTCACAATGCATTTATAATGCTCTAAGCTAAATTGACTAGAATTCCAATAAAACAAAAGCAATCATACACTAAAAAAAAGAATAAACAATAAAAAAAGAAACAGTCTCTCTACACAAAGAGAAAATGATAAAGCAAATATGTTTAAATGTCAACATTTGGGATTCTGGCTGAAGTATATATGGGAATTCTTTGTATAATGTTTGTAACACTTCTGTAAGTTTAAAATTATTTCAAAATGAAGTTAAAAAGTAAAAAAAAAACCACTATAAGAAGTAATATTTCAAATTATAGTTGCAAGCAAAGGTAGATACCAAATTAAGGACCACAGTGTTTGGTCAGAGAATATTTCAGATGGAACATATCTGCATTGTGACTCATTGTTTGGATGAAAATAAATGTTTTGTACATGATTCCAAGTCATCTTTTATGACATTCTCATCTTCGCTGTGCATATGTCAGGCGATATTTCCGTGAATTTCAACATGGTTTCCAGTTTTGTTTTTATTTTTCTCTGAAAAGCATTTTCCTACATTTTATCTTTATAAATAAGTGTTAAGTGCAAAATCACCATGACCACAAAACGGTTGAAAATTGGCTAAAGAAATTGTTACAAAAATAAATAAAAATGAATAAAGTTTTGTTACATTATATTTTATGAGTGAAATATTTACTTCCAAATTGATTCTTAATTTTCTTATATAACTTGTTTATATTTTTCAATTGATATATTCTCCATTCATAAAAATTTTACTGATCGGCTGGGATAAAATGCATAATTTTTCTGTTAAAATGAATGAAAATATTTTTATTAACTTAACGGTTTTTCACTTTCATGGCAGGATAATTCAGGAATAAATTTAAAGTTTACAAAGGAAAGTTAAATAAATATAAATATGTGTGCTATACTTTTGTGCTGCATGCATATATCTGTAGGTATATATTCTATATGTATTGTGGAAATACTTAACAGTGTTTCATCCACCCTTTATCATTTCTTTTCACATTTAAGCAATGAAGCAGTGTTTGCCAACAAAAAAATTTTCCCTCAAGCTATCAAATGTCAAAATAATAATTAACTTTAAATTTGATAAAAAGTATTATTGGCATTAACTATCACTCTTTTGATTAGAAATCAAGCATAATTGAAATAAAACTTTTATAGTCAGATAAATGAATTGTACACTGGATATAGCACAGGTTGTCAAAATATAATTATAATAATGGAAATCTAATATCAAAGACATATTATGACACAATCAAACTATTTGAAGAAGGTGTAGGACAAGTAACCAAATAATGATGACAATAATATTTGATGTAAAGCTATATTAGGGAATATTGAGATCACTACATTTCAGATATTATTCCCTAATAGTACAATAAACACAAAGTGGGTTTTGAGAGGATGGAACAAGTAAATCCATGAAGACATATAAGTTACATTACTAGCATAGTTTTAGATATAAAAATACTGTATAAATTCGGATAAGTTTCCTGAAATTTGACAGCCATGAATAGATTTTGTCAATTCTATAATAAGATCATTTTCAAAGTACAATTCCAGACACAGATATACCAGTATTGTAATGAAATATATTGACCCTAGATAAGATAATATGCATAGTACTTGCAGAAATCAATAACCTATTGCCATCTTAAAACAGTACATTAATTCAATGCATTCTAATATTTATTAATGAATGAATCACTAAATTTATAAGTTTGAAAAATGTTTCAATCTAGATTTTAAAGAGTAATTCATTCTCAAAAGAACCAGGCTAAATGGACTTTATTGTAATGATATGTATTTCACAGAAATTATTTTAAAAAGTAATATTGCAAAAGTTAGCTGAAGGATGATTCTCAGTCCATAGAGCAGCATTCACATTCTGAGCTAAATTTATAAGCCACATTTTCTTTGTACCTTTCCATGTCCTTTTCTAACTTCTTTCCCACCTCCACATCCCTCTTATCCTCAATGCATTTGTGCCACCCAGGCATTCAAAATCTTTGAGTTAGAATCTAATAATCCAAAAACGTGTTTCTCCTTTCTATTCCAAATCAAAGTGTTCAGTCTCACAATGATACAGATCTTATCCATTTGGAGATCAACTGGTTAAATGACATTATCATAAGCATGACTGAGAACTCTAATGCCCCTGATAATACATGCACAGCAAATAAACGTTGCTCAGACCCTCAATGTCCACAGCTTGAATTCTCTCTTGCTCTCTCACCAATAAGCCAGATAACTTTGATTATTTATTTTATCCCCAGTTACGTGTTCCTCATCTGCAAAAAATAAAATAACAGGTGGATTTTACCTAGGATCCTTATCTATCATGCCCTTTGTTAAGCACTTGCCCCACAATCTAATGGAGTAAGAATTATCATTATCCTTATTTTTCAATAAAGGAAGCTAATGTCTGAAGAGGTTAAGTACATTGCCCAAGTACACTTAGCTCGCAACTGGGGAAAAGTTGCATTATCTCTGATTTACTTTAATAACATTTTGGCATAGACAGCATTGTGTATGTTAGGTTTTAATCTATACCTTTGAAGCAGTTTGTTAATATTTGAAGTGCCTTCATTAAGAATTCATACTCACAGGTGGTAACTTGGCATTTTAAGGACTCTCATCAGAATTCCACACTCAGAGCCTACTTTGACAACTTGGACTATTTCATCTCTGACCAGCATTAGACACTTTGCTAATTAGCACAAGTGATGATAAAGGGGGATTTGTGAATCTATGATATCAGCAGACTGTATGCACTTGGAGCAGCGCTATAGCTACTCAGAGTTGAGCACTCGCTAAACGGCCTTAAGGAGTGTGGTTGGCTGACAGCACCGACCTGCATCAGGTCTGCCCCACTCCGCCCAGCCCTGCTTCTCCCTCTTGCCTTTCACCTTCACCTTTCCAATCCTATCCCAGGGCCTGCTGCCTGTGTGGTCACTCTGGGCTTAAGATAAAGTTAGATTTTGTGTTCTTCTATTAAGGTAAGATTCTTCTGCGTGATTCTGACTAGAAGTTGAGCTGAATCGCACTGGCCTAGAAGGGTCACATCTATTTTGAATTATTAACCTTTTCACGCAAGGCCTGATTGAGGTGTCTGAAAAGGCACATATGTTTACAACTAACACATACACAATTTGATGCTTCAGTTTGTTTATGTGCTAAGAAAGGTCTGTATCTACGGAAGGATCAGGTCCAAACCTTGCTGTCAGTGTTATTTACCATTCCTTGTGTGGGAGAGAAGGGCATGGAGATGGGGCAAGACCTATAGCCCTCACCAAAAAACCCCTAATAATTAGGAATAAAGTATTGACTTAAACCAGATCAGAGAGTGAAGTCAGGTTTTGAACTCAAGTTGTTTAATTCCAAAGGTGAGATCCTTGCTCCTGCATGCTGTAATGTGCTTCCTGAATTGCTCTGAAGAGCATCAAGTGCCCAGTGACATATCGACAAGTTGTTCACAACAAAGGAGTTGGGAAATCTTGCTTACTATGTTTCCTTCTTGGGGATTGATAGCATAAATCACCATATTGCAGGCTTTGCAAAATCCTGCAGTAAAAAACCTATTTACTAAATGCATTGTAAAAAGGAAATTTCACCCAGTATCCCAAACTTATTTAACCATGGTACCATTACTTCTTTTAATGAGGAACTAGTTTTCTGTGGAATTCTATTTAAATGCAAAGGGTAATACGTATTTTTAGATCTAAAGTTCTATTATCCTTTCATTAGTAAATTTCTTAAGAAAGTCCTCAAAGAAATATTTTCTAATGAATGAGACCCTCCTCGTTCTTCTCTGTAAGCAAACGGCACAGATTTTCAAAGTTCCCCATGCTCTGGGCCTACTGTGCTTATTCATAGTCAGCAAGCATTACTCTCACAGAAATCTTGTATTCAAAATACTGGTCTCCATACGTTGCCTTCATACTCCCCTTGACACTCATATCCATACTTTTGCTTTTTTTTTTTTGACTTGACTTGATATACCTTTTCCCAAAATTTCAAAGTTTGGTGTGTGGCTCCTCCTCTATAAACTTTCCTAGTACTTCTAGTCTAGGTTTGTGCATCCAAAGCAGAAAGTGCACAGAAGATTCTAATGTGGGAACAGCTGAGTTTGTAAATGCACAAACCTAGAACCACTACTGCGAGATACAGATAAAATGGGTCTGGTCTGGAGCCCAGGCATTTTATATGCCAATAACGAACTATCAGAAAGAGAAATTAGGGGCAAAAGATGGCGGCGGAGAAGGAGGAACCGTGATCGCTTTCCTCCGGCCCACTGGCAGGATATCTGGCCAATTTTCTGAGGAGCAGAGCGATCACCCAGCTGTATTCCGGTGTCTGGGAAGATTGGCAACCAGGACTGCACATAAAACTGAAAGATCAGCCGGTAGGGAGACTGCTTCGGAGGGAAGAGGTCCCTCGGGTCTCGAGGGGAGCCAGGAGGTCTGCGGATCCAGTTGCAGCAGCTTCCCGGTTTGCTCCAGGTTCCGTGGGAGGGAGCTGGATTGGGGTGTGTGAGTTGCCAAAGCAGACATGTGCGTCTGTTGGAAGAGCCTTGGTCCCCAGCAGTCCGGAGATCGGTGCGTACCTGGGGACTGATCTGCAGAGGCTGGCGATCCCAGCGGGAGGAACTGGAGTCTGAATTGAAAGGGAAACCCAAGCCCAGAGCTCCTGGATTAGGCGCGCACCCAGTGGAGCCAGTCGGGGGCGGCTGGCGTAGGTGCCCGACCGGACGCCCAGGCCTGCGGCTTGCAAGCTCCGATTCCAGAGACAAAAGCGATCAGCGAAGGCAGGGGCACGGAGCTCACACCTGGAGGGCCTGAGACACAACCCAGACCTGCGGTGCTGAGTCCCTCCGTGCGGGAGAAACAGAGGAGCTACACTGAGCCCCACTGAGGGGAGTCACAGACATCATAAACTCTGACTCAAGGTGGGGGTCAGGCGGCCCAGAGGAGGTGCTGCAAACTCCTGGCAACTCCGCTGGTGGCGGAACGGCAGCTGAGAGTGCAGCCCAGGAAGACAGCAGATCTTCCCAGCCTGATGCTGTTGAAGCCAGACAACAAAAGTATTTTTTTATTTTTATTTTTTATTTTTTTTATTTCTTTCGTTTTCTCTTTGTTTCTTTGGTTGTTTTTCCCCATCCTCCTTCCTATCTGTCCCTCTATATTTTTTTAACTCCTTCTACCTTCCCTTCATTTGGTATTCCTAGTTTTCTCTTCCTTTTATTTTCCTATTTTTTATTATTTTTTTATTTTATGTTATTTTCAGAAAGAGAAATTAAGAAGACAATCCCATTCATGATTGCTTCAAAAAGAATAAAATACCTAGGAATAAATCTAACCAAGAAGGTAAAAGACCTGTGTGAGGAAAAGTATAAGACACTGAAGAAAGAAGTTGAAGAAGACACAAATAAGTGTAAACATATACCGTGTGCATGGATAGGAAGAACTGACATCATTAAATGTCCATGCTACCCAAAGCAGTCTATAGATTCAATGCAATTCCTATCAAGATTCCAATGATGTATTTCATAGAACTAGAACAAATATTTGAAAAATTTATATGGAATCACAAAAGGCCCCACATAGCAACAGCCATTCTGAGAAAGAAGAACAAAGT
>PVJI01023784.1:0-22990 GCA_004026765.1 Micronycteris hirsuta
TGTACTTTACATCCTCATGACTGTTCTGTAACTACCAATTTGTACTTCTTAACCCCTTCGCCTTTTTTACCCATTCCCCCAATGCTTCTCCCATGTGGCAATCTTCAAAATGTCCTCTTTACCTATTTGTTTTTAAATTCAATTGTTGATAGATATGTATTTATTGCCATTTTATAATTCACATTTTTAAATTTTTTTCTTCTTCTTAATGAAGACCTTTTAATATTTCACATAATACTGGTTTGAAGGTGATGAACTCCTTTATCTTTTTCTTGTCTGGGAAGCTCTTTGTATATCCTTCAGTTTTCAATGGTAGCTTTGTCGAGTAGAGTAACCTTGTTTGTAGGTTCTTGCTTTTCATCACTTTGAATATTTCTCTCCATTACCTCCTGGCCTGCAATGTTTCTGTTGTGTAATCAGCTGACAGATGTATGGGAGCTCTCTTGTGAGTAACTAATTGGTTTTGTCTTGCGGCTTTTAAGATTCTCTTTTAGTCTTCAACCTTTGGCATTTTAATTATGATGTATCTTGGTGTGGGCCTCTTTGGGTTAATCTTGTTTATATCTCTCTGTGCTCCCTGGATTTGTACAGCTATTTCCTTCACCAAGTTAGGAAAGTTTTCCACCATTATTTTCCTACATAGCTTTATAATCCCTTGCTCTCTCTCTTCTTTTTCTGGCACCACCATAATGTGAATGTTGGTATATGAGATATTGTCCCAGAGTCTCCTTCTAGTATTCTCATTTTTTGGATTCTTTTTTTCTTTTTGCTGTTCTCATTGGGTATTTTCTGCTTTCTTATCTTCCAAATTTCTGATTTGACCCTCTGATTTATCTACTCCATTGTTGATCCCCTGTAATATATTCTTTATTTCAGTAAATGTATACTTCATTTCTGACTGGTATGTTTCTGTGTTTTCCAGTTTTTTTTTTCTATGCCTTTGTGTAGAAGTTATCACTAGGTTTATCTACTATTCCCCTACATTTCTTGAGCATCCTTATAACCAGTGTATTAAACTCTACATCCTATGGAACGTTTGTCTCCATTTTGATTAGTTCTTTTTTCTATGGAATTTTGTTCTGTTCTTCCATTTGAGGCATGTTTCTTTGTCTCCTCAATTTGGCAGCCTCCTTGTGTTTGTTTCTATGTATTAGGTATAACTGCTACATCTCCCATGCTTGTTAGAGTGGCCTCATGTAGTAGGTATCCTGTAAGGTTCAATGGCAGAGGCCCTCTGTTCACCCAAGTTGGACACTTCAGGTGCTTGCTCCCTTTACCCATGTGGGCTGTATACACTCTTCTGTTGTAACAGGGCATCAATTACTATTGGCATGACAATGGGAGGTATTACTCCCAAAGTCAATTGGCTGCAAGGACTGGCTGTGACCACCATGGAGGATCAGCTGTACAATGGCCCGCCCCAGAAAGTAGGACTTACTGCAGTCATGTTTCTGGGCCTGTTGCCACTTAGCAAGATGTACAGAGCATGCAAAGGTCAAATATCGATTGTTTAAAAAATTTTAGGAAAGTTTAAAGCATGACCTAAGACTGGTTGTTTCTATAGGAAAGCCACCCAAAACAGCAAGTTGATAGGAAATGGGGTCTCAGAGATCAGCAGGGGAAGGCAAACAGTGATAAGAGGTTTATGTAGACTCAGATAGGATGCTTTGTTTGGCTCTGTGGAGGGAAGTCTCACCCAAGGAACAATGGCTTCTGCCAGTACCTCTGTTTCTGAGAAAGCTGCTGTGACAGGAATTCTTTTCATCCGCATGATAAAAACGTAACCCCCGGGAATTTCCACGTCTTGAGCCTGGCTCCGTGGAAATGAACACTCCCGTGTGGGCCAGCGTAAAAATCATGCTCGTGGGAAAAGGAATTCCTTGAAGGGAAATTGGATTAATTTACTTCCTAAGACTTGTTAACTTGCTGGGACCCTTCCCGCCCCCCCCCCTCAGGAACCAAGGGATTATGCTAATGGTTGCCCGGAACCCCTTGCATAGTTAATGATGAACCAATCCCACCTTGCTATGTCCTGAGATTCCTAATAAAAACCCGGCTAAGCCACGAACCGTGGTCCTTTTCCTGAATTATGGGAATTGGTCCCGTGGCACCGGGCTCTTTCTCCCAGTGTGTCTCGGTGTGAGATTTATTCACGCGATCGGCCATGGTTCCCCCACGGATTTCGTGGGCCGGAATCCGCATCAGCTGCCATTCCTGCTCTCAGCCTGTTGCCAGACAACCAAGTTGATATCTATTTGTCCCATGCACCTTTCACCTTTCAAGGTGAACTCAAAGCAAGTGATTCTAAGTAAGTTTATGTGTAGGCCCTTTAGGAGCTATGCCTGGGACTCCAGGAGCCCCTCCATCTCACTCAACTACACTCCCTGCTGGTTTTTACAGACATACATTATGGGGACTTTACTTCGTGGCACTGGGACACTGTGCAGGGAGGTCTGGTGGGGGGCTGGGACCTCTGTTCCACATGGAGGACGTCCTCAGTGGAAACATCCCTCCCAATTTGTATCCCTCCACACTTGGGTGTGGTAGCAGCCCATTCCACACCTCTGCCCTTCCTATCAGTCTCATTGTGTCTTCTTCTTTATATCCTTAGTTGTAGCACTTGTGTTTAGCTAGATTTCAGGTGGCTTTCAGCATGGTTGTTCTGTAGTTTAGCTGTAGTATTTATGTGGTAATTATGGGGGGATTTGAGTACCACATTCACCTACAACACTATTTTGACCAAAACCCCCACACAAAAGCCTTACTAAAGGATATGACCTAACAATTTCACTTCTAGGAATTATCTTAAGTAAATGTATAAACACATTTACTTTATGGAAAATTATTCATCACAGAATTACACATAAAGAGAAAAGTTAGAAACCACTTGAATGTTCTTTACTTGGAGCTGTGAAGAAGAGAAGTGCTATATTTCCAATAAAATTTAATACAGAAATTAAGAAAAAGAGGTCACCTCCTTGTTTATCTACATACAAAGATGTGAAAACAGATGTAAAACAGTTACAAACAAGTATGTATAATATCATCTAATTGTGGCAAAATAAAAAAAAAATTACTATGTTATGTTCACTTAATTATTCAAAAAATATTCACTGAGCCCCAACTGTGCTCTAGCTTCTGTTCTACAATGCTGGGGGTCAAAGAGTTAGGGAAAAAGAAACAGATATAGTCTCGATTTTCATAAAACTTACATTCTCATGGAAAAAGACAATAAATAAACAAGAGAGTAAATATTATGTTAAATGATGACAAGTTCTAAAAAGAAAAGTATATACCAAAGACAATAGTAAATGCTGAGAATAGGAAGTTGGTACTTAATGGAGGGAAGACTTTTCTAGGTGGAGTGAAATTTGAGCTGTATTCTGGAGAAAGTGTGGATGTAGCTGGGAAAAGACTTTTATGAAAGAAGGAACAAGAGCAAAAACTGCAATGTGCAGGTATGTGTGGAGGATCATCAGTGTGGCTGTATCACAATAAGCAAGGGACAGAATGGTCAGAGATGAAGTTGATGTGGGCCTTTTGGGAACTGAAAAAATTGTTACTTTGCTGAAGGCGAGTTGGGGATTTCATGGGGATTTCTTTGCAACAGAGTGACATTTTACTTTCAGTTTTAAAAGATCCTTCTCAATACTGTGTGGAAAGCAGACTGAGAAAAGAGTAGGGTAGAGTACAATAACAATGATCATACAAGAGAATGATTTAGAAACCTATTATAACAATGCAAGAAAGACATGGTAGTAGCTCGGATTAAAATGATAGTGCCACAGTGGCCTGACTCAGGATACAAATGATAGTAACAACGAGATTTGCTTTTAGTGATTTGTAACCACTTTAATGCTCACCAGAGGTACTAGAATGGATTTGAATCGCCTTCCGGTCTAGCAAAATTTACAACTGCTGACATATTTCTGGTAGCTCTTTTCTGAGCCCATTCCTACCATTTCACTGGTGCCTCCTTTTCTGAATTAAGCTCCTGACTCAATCGCTCTTTGTATTGTGCCTGGCTGTGTTGAATATCCCTTAGGATCCTCTGCAATGGGGGACAGCAAAAATCCCCATTTACTTCAATTCTGTACATTTATGCTTCCTGATTGGTGGATATTTATCTTGAATCCTAGAGAGCTCAATATCATCACTTATATGTCATAATGTCTACAAAGATACAGGAGTTTTTCCCATTGGCTTAGTGGTGGAAGTTTCCTTGAACTCAATCTTCCGCTCTGCATAATTGGTTTCTACATCCCCACAGAAGCCTAAGATAGAATTTACACCAGAGGGTCCTGCTGGAAATGTGCGAGAAGCAGAGGTGGGAGGAACCAGGTGATCTGATCCAAGTGTCTTTATTTGATGCTGCACAGAGAGGTGGGCTGAGTCGGGGTCAACTTCAGCACCAGGGGAAGGCAAGAGGGGTTTTTAAAAGAAAAAGCATGGGGTTTGTGAAGGGATAGGAGAGGGGTTAGTCTCTTGTTCTTCTGGGCAGGTGCCTCAGGGTTCCAGGACGTGAGCCGGGACAACGGGTCAGGTAAAGGGCTGGGCTGTTCCCACATACAGGAGGGTCAGTCTGGCCACCGGCTATTGTGGCTGTCCCTAGATGTCTGTTGTGTGCGATGGGACAGAGTTTCAGTTAGGCTGCAGGCTACCAGTTGAGTTGGGGTAACTGAGTCATGAGCAGTCCAATAGGTTGGAAACTGGCCTGACTGGGTCATTAGCAGTCTGGCAGGTCGGGGATCTGGCCTGGCCCTTTCAGGTCTTTTAATAAGGACTTGGATGACTAGTAGAGTTGGAAAGAATTAATTTTTTTGAGCCTTTACTCTGGGTTAGGCACTGGGATTATCTCATTTGATCAATACAATGACTAGTGGTGAGAGGAAAGAGTGAGAGGTTAACTGAGGGACCAAGATCACACAATCAGATAGTGAGAAAGGACTCTGAGTCAACATTACATGTAAGTACATGAGTTTAAGGAGACTAATGACAATAGCTCTCTTAAGAGAACACATCGACCCAAATTCTCATAACCCTGTCATCTGCAAGCATAATGCCACATGATAATTTCTTCAGAAGTTCATGGCTTCTAAAGTGAGTAAAATAAAGATATGGACACACAGCAGAAGCAGGAAAAACTCAGAGTTCAGTAGAAAAAGAATGACGCTTTTCCTTTCTACATCCTCTGGCTTTCAACATGCTACTTGTTGTCAGGGACTGTCCTGAGAGATAGGAAGATAAGTTTACCAAAGGTAGGATCTGATGCCTCTGTGAAATAATAAGAAATACATGCGGGGGCCTGGCTGGTGTAGCTCAGTGGATTGAGCGCGGGCTGGGAACCAGACGGTCCCGGTTCGATTCCCGGTCAGGGCACATGCCTGGGTTGCAGGCCAGGTCCCCTGTGAGGGCCATGTGAGAGGCAACCATACATTGCTGTTTCTCTCCCTCTCTGTCTCCCTCCCTTCTCCTCTCTCTAAAAATAAATAAATAAAATCCTTAAAAAAAAAAAGAAATACATGCGGGGACACCCCCATAAAGGAAATATTTTGGGGAGGGCAGGCCCATTGTAGTACAGGTTTCCCCCATTAGGTGAGTGTTCTAGGGACCCATCTGTATTGGTGTACCAACTGGCATTGTTGTGAGAGGCTGTGTTCAGCTTCAGTGAGTTTGTTTTGAAGACTCTTTTCAACGTATTTGCCCATTTCATGATGCATGATTTACAAGCGCACCTGCCCGCACACTGTGCTGAGTGTTCAGCAGTTTTGACCAAAAACACCATGACCGCTGTGCCCCACCCTCCCTATTCACCTTATCTCACCATGAGTGACATTTTTGTGTTTCCCTGGATGAAAAAAGTCCAAAAGGGAAAAGTTTTGCCAATACAGAAGAGGTGAAACAAAACACAGCAGAAGCACTAAAAGACATCAAGATCTATGAGCTCAAAAACTGTTTAGAGCAGTGGAGAAAACATCTTGATAGGTGTACTGAATCAAAGGGAGAGTACTACAAAGGTGACTAAAGTTTAAACGTGTAAGAATAAACACACAATTTTTATTTAATAAATTCTGGGGTTTGGGGGTCCTCCCATCTTCATCCAAGTTCTTGAAACAAGGATTCTCAAAAAATTCACAAGTTATAAGATCACTAGGAGCATCTTTGGATCTAATGAGGTGACTCTAGGTAGGTCCCTGCATGGGGGCTGGTAGCAGAGAACAATAAAAGCCATGATTAGAAGCTTGGTATTTTCATCCCTATGTTCAGCACATCTCCAGAGAGGGGAGAGGTGATGGAAATGGAATCCCTACTGTATCCTGCATGAGAAAGCCTCCATAAAATGCCAATAGCATTAGTTTCAAATACTTCCAGGTTGGTGAGTACAACCCTATACAGGGAGGGTGATGCACCACACCTCCAAGGAAAGAGAAGCTCCTGCACTCAGAACTTTCTCAGACCCTGCCCTCTGTATCTCTTCATCTGTAGCCTTTAATAGATCTTCAGTAAGCTGGTAAACATAAGTGTTTCCCTAAGTTCTGTGAACCTCTCTAAATAATTCATAGAACCTGAGAAGGGGCATGTGGGAACTTCTGCTTTGTAGCCAAGTTAGACAGTTGTTTGTACCTAGGGGACCTGCTGCCTGTGATTGGAATCCGCAGGTGGGACTGAGCCTTTAACCTGTGTGATCTGACACTATATCCAGGTAGACAGTATAAGAATGAGTATATTGCAGGACTGCCAGTTGCTGTTGCAGAATTGTTTGGTGAGGGGAAAACCCGCACATCTAATGTTGAAAAGGAAGGCTGGATTATTTTTAATAGACATAGGTTATCTGATTTTTCATCCTCTTCTCCGTCTCTTGCTGACAAGTATCTCCAACCAGATTTCAGAAGAGGCAGTTGGAAGGAAAAAAATCAGGAGCAAATGCCAAGCAGGATAGACTTAGTGACCTACGAACCCTTCTCTCGCTAATCAAGGGATTAGAGATGGATTGTCCCACTCCACAGGACTCAGTCAAAGCTAGGATTAGGGGTGGAATAAGGGTGAGGCAAATGAGGCACCTACAGGGCAAAATTCAAAAACTCCCTCACTCTCAAATTTCCTTGCACCCTCAATGTCTCTCTGGCCTCACCCTCCTCCCAGCCCTGGGTGGGCCCCTGGGTCCTTGGCTTTCTCTAGTATCTCTAAGGAGGCCTGGGTGAATTCCCTTTCCCTTCGTTTATTCAGAATTAGGCTAGAATTTTCAAATGGAATGTAAGTTAGAAATTTGGCATGAAAACAAGAAAGCCTAAAAGTAACAGCTTACAATGAACATTCAGTAATCATTTAACAAGCACTCAAACAAAATTTCTGGGAATTGAGATGAAAATGAGAAATGAAAGTAAAAGTCTTTTCTCAGTATTAGACATTGACCTTAGTAAAAAAAAAAAAAAAAAAGGGCAACCGAGGTGGAATGGGCTCATGTGTGAATCTGGTTTTGAGGCCATGGTAATTTATATAACATTTACTGAGACCTACCATACTCAGAAAACATGTTCAAATGTGGCAGAATCTGAGGTGAATCTGACACAGAAGCTACCATCTGTAGGCTCGTTGCATAAAAATAGAAAGAACATAAACATTGATACAAGCCTCAGCATATGAGTGAAAAAAAAAAAGTTCCCAAGAACTGTAACACGGTGGTACTCGTACAGAAAATCTCAAAACTAGACACTTGATGAAACATTGCAGCTCATGACATTTCCCTTGAAGCCTCTTGTTTTGACAGCTTTAATCTTCCAACCAATTGTGTAGCAAGGAAAATAAATTTGAAAAACTACATCGGGCTAAGCATTTTATCTCCATTAACATGATGTGAGGTAGATAGTACAACTGGAAAAATTCATTCTGCTACTTAGCTGCTCTCATTCCTGTGGTGGCCCTCCCCACATCCAATATTTAAGTAAATATAGCTAGTAACTGTTGGATGCTTTGTTCAGCTCTGTCTCTAATTGCCATTAAAATCTCACTAATTAGGGAATACAGTCAATGCTACAACAATACTCCTAGGTAATATAGTCAATAATATTATAATAACTATGTTTGGTGCGAGGTGGATACTTGAATTATCAGAGGGATCACTTTGTAAATTATGTGATGTCTAACCACAGTACTGTGTACCTGAAATTAATGTAACATAATATGTAATGTCAATTATAATTGAAAAATAAACATTTTTAAAAACAAAGAAAACACCAATTTTCTTACCTAAGTGAAAAATAGTAAAGGGCCCTGGCTGGTGTGGCTCAGGGGATTGAACGCTGGTCTGTGAATCCAAAGATCGCTGGTTCGATTCCCAATCAGGGCACATGCCTGGGTTGCAGGCCAGGTCCCCTGTTGGGGCTGTGCAAGAGGCAGCCACACGTTGATGTTTCTTTCCCCCTCTTTCTCCCTCCATTCCCATGTCTCTAAAAATAAATAAAATCTTTTAAAAGAAAAAAAAAGCAAAGAAAAGGGACAAAGTAGGTAAGATTTCTAGGAACTGAAAATAATAAGTATGAAATTCACCTGAAAGAATACCTGTGTATCAGACTGTAAAAGTTGGAAATAGATGAATAGGACAGGGGTACTCATTTGCAATCAATATTATAATGCATTATATTCAGAAAAAGATAACAAAACAAAATGCTTTCTCTGGGTTTAAGTTTGAGGGACACTGTCAGAAATAACATTGTTAGAAAGCTCTAATATAAAAAAATTGAGAAAAATAAAATTCTCTTTCTCACCATAAAAAACATAACATGCTTTTTAGATATTTTACACAACACAACCTAGAGTCAAATCATCTAAATGAAGTACTAAAATGTTGGAAGGTTTGTTAATTTTCAAACTAGTCATTTTCAGAAAACAGAACTTCAAGATTTGAAAACCGGTCTAGTCTAAAACACCTTTACAAGAAACAAAAATTAACAAACTTCATTAGCACTGGGAGCACGCTTCTCCCTTTGTTCTCGGGTAATTTTGTTGCCATAGACAGTCGTTCAGACGGAGCACTGGGAAGTCTCCCCCACCGGCCAACATGGGGCTGGGGGGCGTTCATACACTGAGAGAGTTAAAGCTAGGCATATAAATGGATAGGACCCCAAGCACACCAAAAGCTTGAAAGGTAATTAGATAGGAAAAAAGGCCACCCTTCCCTATCCCAGGTAAAACTGTAGGCTGGGGCAGAAAAAGGAGATGGTCTTTGAGACAGGAGGCCTCCATTGTCTCAGACTGTGTGACACCCGAATAAAACTTTTTGTGGCAGCAAGCAGCTGAACCTCCATTTTTGTTCAGTTATAATGCAAGAATAAGAACAGCAAAGCAGTTAAAGAACATTCCTGAGAAAGACACTGTTCTAGGAAATGTGCCCATGTCTTTTCTGTTTCTGCTCCGTTCATTAATTATCTTGTGCTCACCCCACCCCATTGTTATATGCACACAAACAGACACATACATACGCCAACATTAGTCTTCTAATTGCGGTCATTTTAAGACCAAGGAATTGCAGTAAAAAAAATAAACAAAATTTCTTTTAGTCATCTGAATTCATCTTTAAACAAAAAAAAAAGAACAAAAACAAAAGTGAAACCAGTTTTTTACTTCCTGCTTGGTGTATAAATTCAGGCGCCTCTCCCACAGGCAGAGCCTAAGTCTGCAATGGAGATGTGAGTCAGCAGCCGGCCAGACTCTGGGAAGGAACCTACTCTCCTGCGGGTCTCTCCGGCAACACCTGAAGACAGGCAGTTGGCCTCAAACAGGCAGGTAGGTGAAGAAGAGGGAAGGAAATGGAATAGACATACAAAGACAGACATTAAGATGAAAACAGAAGCAGAAATTTATGGGAAAGGTCAGAGGAACCAGTCAGAGACAAGCAGATTAAGACATGCTAAGAACACTGCGTGAATCTGGTATGGCCATTGTTCCATAGAACAGCTCCAAATCTGGATGCAAGTGAGTAAACTGTGCAAATGCACAATTACACAGTTTGGCAATTTGTATTATCAAATAAAAATATATGTAGACTTAGGTAAAAAGAGACTTTATTTGAAAAGATTATGGCAATAAGGGAAAGGAAAGTATTGCAGTTGGGAAGACAATCCCACTTTAGAGCTGCAAGTATCTCACAGGCCAGGCGGAAAGGAATTTTCTTTTAAAGGAGAAGGTCAATGAAGTCCTTCTGGAAAGAACATGGTATGTAGGGAGTGAGATAATCATGGATTGTTTTTCCCTGAGGTTTGCTGACTCTTAGGCAGGATATTTAAGGTTGTTTGCTGGGTCAGAAGGGAGGTGGGTCAAAGTTCAGGGGCCTGGAAAAAGGGTGAAATGAAATCAAGGTTAGTAACGCACTTTGTTTCTATTGATCAGTGGAGAGCAACAGCTCAGCTCATCTTTTTGAGACAAATAAAGGGGAGAGGAGAATTAAAAGGCTCTACGTGTGGCATCATTATAAGCGAAAAGAGGAGACGGTGGTGAGTCTAATCTACATTATTTGGGAAAGGGTGTTTCTTTGTGGTAAGCCATACTTACAGCACAAAAGGGTGGGTAGATTTTTTAACTGTTTTCCAGGAGTAAAGGCCTAGGAAAGTTTACTATTGCTGTTATAATTTGTGTTCCAGGTGCTACTGTCAGCACAGGGAAGAGAAGTACTAGGTCAACATGGGATCTATGGGGAAGGCTTCTCAAATAAGGAGAAACTTGAACTGGGTCTGAAGTATGAAGTCCTAGGCAAAAAAAGATACAGAAAGACTGACGTAATATATTGTATGGGAGGAAAATTTTTTCCTTCTTCACTTTCAGTGTTGTTGGCTGGTTTAATAATCAATTTGACATAAGACAGATTAACAGGACAAAATCCAATTCAAT
Source organism: Micronycteris hirsuta (assembly GCA_004026765.1). NCBI lineage: Eukaryota > Metazoa > Chordata > Mammalia > Chiroptera > Phyllostomidae > Micronycteris > Micronycteris hirsuta. The sequence goes on from PVJI01023784.1 coordinate 10,885, forward strand.
TGTACACATAGAGAAGCCCCCCAAAGACACAAAGACAAAGAGTCAGGCGACTGAGGCTTATATTCCATCCATAGCTAAGGAGAAGGGGGGAGGGGTCTGGAGCTTCACAAAGGAGGAAGACAATTCACAGGCAAATGAGAAAAGCAAAAGTTTGGGAAAAAAATGTTTGCCATGCCATGCAGTTAAGTCTTTCTGATATATAAAGTTATTTCTGGTAATAGCTCTCTTCCTGGTATAGGCCCCATATCTAAATTCTTTCAGGCAGTTAGAGGAGAGGTAAGGGCAGTTAAAATGTTTCCCCCTGCTGGGGCTTAACTGCCTTGAGCTCAGAACAATCCACATGCCAAAGTGGCACATGTGTTCTCATCCCCTTCAATACATAGGATTAACAACGTTGCCGGAAAATGACTCAGTCAAGACACCGGAGGTAGCGAAGAGACAGTTTATTTACACCTGCGGACGCAGAGGAGAGGTCTCCAAATTCTGAGCCCTGAGTTGCAGTTTCTGGTTTCTTTTATTTCCTTTAGTGCAGACGGGGTATCTCCCATTTTTTGTGCGAAGCATTTTACAGAAATGGAACATAAGCGGTTAACGGCTTCAGCTAAAGACTGGGGCAAAAGATAAGCAGTTATCGTGTCAGCTAAAATGGTGCGTTTCAGTTTTTTTAGTTCCCTTAACAAGAAAACTATGAGGTTGAGGAAGGATAGCAGAGTGTAGTTTTGAAGGGAAGAAACGAAACTAGAAAGTTAGAAGAGGAAAAAGAGTGTTTGTGAATCACATTAGGTTACTTCTTGCCCAATTGTGAAGGGGTCTTGAATGCCAGGGTCAAGTCATTTGATCATATCATAAACCACTAAAGAGTTTTCAAAATTTTGAAAACAAATGATTTAAATATGAGTTTCAGGATGCAATGTGAAAGATGGACCACAGTGGGGAAGAGTGATAACAAATACAAGAGCTTTTCATTCGAAGAAGTCAAGTGCATATGGTAAACTAATGCCCAATATTTAATAAGTATCCAACAGGAACCACAGTTTAGGAGAAGAAATAAAGAAAATTGGGGTGTCAAGACATAAAGGATACCTACACCACCATTAACCCCATCAGAAGTGGATGGATACCCCCAAAATGATTAAGGGGAGGATGTTTGGAAGAGTTTCTAGTTGGATGAACCATTCTACATAGTTAATCCAACAAGTCCAAAGAGCAACTTCAAATACAAAAGGAATAATAAGAACTAGGATAGAAGGCAGAGATGTAAAGGCAAAAGAAAATTTTTAGTTTTCTATTGGGGCATCACTGACATATAACATTGTATTGGGTTTTGTTGTACCACATATTGACTTGATGTATGTATATAACAAAATGATCACCACAATAAGTCTCATTAATATCCATCAATACACATAGCTACATTTTTTTGTTGTTGTGGTGAGGACTTTTAAGGTTTTACTCTCAGCAACTTTCAAATATATAACACAGTAGTATCAACCATAATCACCATGCTGTACATATCATCTTCAGGACTCATTCATTTTGTAATACTTTTGACCTACTTCACCCATTTGGCTTCCCAACCCCGACCCCTGGCAACCACCCATCTGTTCTCTGTGAGTTCAGTTGTTATTTGTTTTTACTTTTCATATACAAGTGAGATAATACCTGTCCTTTTCTGACTGACTTACTTCATTTAGCATAAGGCCCTCAACGTCCATTCCTGTTGTAGCAAAGGACAAGATTTCCTTCTTTTTCATGGCTGAAAAATATTCCAATTCTCTATCCATTTATCCACTGGAGGGCATTTATCTCATTTCCATCTTTGGCTACTGTAAATGATACTACAGTGAATGTGAGGGTGCAGATCTTTCAAGTTAGTGTTTTCATTTCCTGGATAAATACCCGGAAGTGGACTTGCTGAATAATTACACTTGATGGACACTGGAAGAGGTGGGACACGGCCACAAGTGCCTAGAGCAGCTCATGGTTGGCACCAGGGCCACGACCTCTTATGCAGGCATTCTCTACCCACACCATCAAAAGTAGCCTCAAGTTACACTTCATCCCCTTACCTGCTGATTTCTTTCTTAGCACTTAAAACATTATGAAGTTATTTTGCTTATTCAAGTATTTATAAATTAATAGTCTCCTTCCTGTCCCCTCACCTCCACCAGATTATAAACTCTCGAAGGACAGGGATTTAACTGATCTTATTCATCAACCATCCCACAGCATTTTCCAGCCTGCTGACTTCCCTCAATAAATGCTGGAATATTTAACATATCTCTGCTGAGCCTCTGATCCTTAGTGCTTATATAATCTAGCTTGTTTAGAAGCACATTATCTTGATGGGTACAAATAGGGAGATATAGTCAACATAGAGCAGATCCCTAAATTAAGCAGGATGAAAATGTCAGAGAGGCCTTCTGGACCGGGTAACTAGAGTGTGAGTATCAAGCTTACAGAGAATTTTACTTTAAAAAATGAGGGCAGGAATGAGGCAAAATAATAAGTGGATGGGATGTATTCATTAGTTCATTTTATTAAAAAAAAAAATTATTGAGCCGGAAGTGCTAAGCTTTTTTTTATTTTATTGTTTTTGTTTTGTTTTGTTTTGTTTTGTTTTTGAGAAATCTGGCAATTAAGGGCACATAAAGAAGATAAAAACTTATGGAAGAGTCAGGATCCAATCTTTCTTTAAATGGATTAGGAAGGCTTAAACAGTTTTTGTGTTTGTTTTTTCTAAAATGAAGCAACCATGAAAGTAAGCTTCCCAAGGTATTTTAGACTTGAGATATTGCACACAAGACCCAAGCAGTGGTGAGCAGGAGCAGGCTTAGAGGACAGTTAGTACTGCAAACACATTAGGGACACTTCTTCCTCAGGGACCAGAGGAAAGGACATGAAAACGGAATTAGTCTTCATTTGAAGGTAAAATATTTATAGGTGAGAAAGTTCTGACCATGTGGCCCTTACATTCTCTAGAACTAAAATCTGAGGTCACCAAATGTGAGAGGAGTCTCAAGTAATACTGTTTGGTATCATCTTTCCTATTATCCTAGCACTCTCTCTATGCTTCAGGATTGTGCATTCTAAGAACCCTCTCAGACCTTTTATTATTTACTTCTCTAACCCCATTGATGAGCAAAGTGCCTGCATTTAGAAGATCAATAAGTGTGCATCAACTAGATTTAAAATGATGAAGATGTGATATCTGATTGTGAGGAGTGAAGGAGAGAGGAGTTGAAGATGACTCTCTTCAGGGAGAGAACAGAAAGAAGAGGTCTGGAAGGAAGGTGATGGGTGCAATTTGGACGCACTTATTTACATCCCACCTCAGGTGTCCCTTCTGGTGAGAACCCATCTCTGTCCCAGGCTGGCCCTGAAGGGTCTCATTCCCTTGGGCCCCCAGGGATTCCATTTTCCTCTTCATTCTCCTTAATTATCCACAAACTCCCTCCAAACACTTGGATGTTCCTGGTCCAAGGCCCAGTTCAGTTCCTTTCTGTCCTGAAAACAATGCTTCAGTTGTAGCTTGGGAATTTATTACTAATAACTAGATACACAAGGATAAAATGTAAAACACCATGAGAGGGGAAAAATTATTATCCTATGTGACTTCAAAATACTTCAGGTAAAGTTCCAGAGCCTCATGAGTCTGAAAGCAAATTAGATTATGGGGTTTTAGTGGTCTCAGGAATGTCATGTCTCAGTGTGAGTACACACCTCCATATAAATGGGCCCTGTGTTCTCCCACTGAGAGGTCTCATAGAAGATGGTATCATGTCACTTCCTCTATCCTGGCTGAAAATTTAAGTTTTTTTATTATTTTGTATCAACATTGTTGAGAAATAACTTATGTACAGTCAAATGCATCCATCTAAGGTACACATTTTGATGAATTTGACTAATTGAAACCACCAAAATCTTGTAACCATTCCCCAAATCAAGATACACAATATTTTCATCATCCAAAAAAATGTGCTAGCGTTCTTTTGCCATCTATCCTTCCCTGTGTCCTATCACCAGGCAACTACTGGTATGCTTTTTGTTACTATAACTTAGTTCGTATTTCATTAAAATGGAATAATACAGTTATGTATTATTTTGTTGATGACTTCTTTAACTCAGCATAATGATTTTTAAGTTCAATCACGTTGTTTGCACATATGAGCAGTTAACCATTTTTATGGTTGAGTATTATTTCATTTTACACCCTATTTAGTTTATTTGTTGACCAATTGATGGAAATTTAGGGAATGTCTAGTTTGGACTATTATGGAAAAGAGCTGCTCCAAACAATATATATTATTTGGACATACATTTTTATATTTCTTGGACAGATACCTAGCAGTGATATATCTGAGTTGTACGGCAAGAGCTTATTTAACTTTTTAAGAAATTATCAAACAACTTTCTAAAATGGTTCCAAGAGTGTATGAGTTCTAGTGGCTCTACATCCTCCCTGACATTGGATATTGGTAGTCTTTTTAATGAGCCCATCCTAACAGAGGTGTAGTGTTATCTCACTGCAGTTTTAGTTTGCATTTTCCTGATGGCTAATGATGTATATACATTCATGCGCTCATTGGCCATTTAATACTGTCAGTTCAAACTTATCTCCATATTTTATTGCATTATCTTACATTTTAGAACTACAAGAGCGTTTATATAATCAGAATACCAGTCCTTTATCAGATATAAGCATTACAAATATTTTACTTTGTTCTTTATTTTGGCTTTTCTAAATGGTATTTTTCAAAGAGCAAAACATTTTCATTTTGATTAAATCTAACTGATCACAGGTTTTTTTGCATGGTTTATAATTTTAGTGTCCTAAAATTATTTTCCCTACTGCTAGGCCATTGACATTTTTTGCTATGTTTTATTCTAGAAGTTTTAGAGTTTAGCTTTTCATTTAAGACTTTGGCCTATTTTGAGTTATTTTGTGTGTGGTATGATGTAGGGTTACTGTCCTTTTTTTCCCACCTGGATATCCTGTTGTCCTAGCACAATTCGTTCAAAAGAATTTTCCCATTTGAAAGTCAATTTACCATATATGTATGAGTCTATTTCTAGACTCTCTGTTCTGTTCCATATCCATTGATCTATATCTATTTTTTCAGTAATGCATACTGTCTTGTTCATTGTGGCTTTATAGTAAATATTAAAATAAGACAATGAAATGACATTTTTCTTTCTTTTTTTTACATGCACACCTGGCCACATATAGATACCCAATTTCTTAAGACAGCACAAAAGAATCAAAAGCAAAGTTCCCACCTTATTATCTCAAAATAAGTCATCTTGAGTTCTGAATTCCTCAAAGTTTCTTGGTAATATCAGTAAGGTAGAATTAACACTTTTCGCATTTAATGAGATATAAATCAATATGGGTTAGAAAAATGCACTATTATGTAAATTTTTATAACATCTACCCTATAAAGCATATTTCTTCTCAAGACAAATCTCTGCTGAATAGAGCTGAGACACCTATTCTCCCTGTTCTTCCTCTTTATTCACACAACCCTAGAAGCTGAAGTTGTGTAATGTTTGAAAGGAAGTTGGAAGTAGGGGATGTCAGAGCAGATCTCTGAAAGAATTCTTAACTCATGCAATACACAGGCACATGGTTGTCCATGCTATTTTATCTATGTGTTTCTTAAATAACAAGAAATTAAAGAAAAAACTATATGCTATTTTTCAAAAGGGGTAAGTCCATTAATAACAAGTCTGCACCTACCTGCCAGTCTCTGAACAATTACTACTTTCCCGGGGCCTAAACACTATCCCAATGGCCAACAAGTCTTTCTCTACTCCTGGCAAAATGCATCTTCAAATCTGTCTTAGACTGACCGTGCCCAGGCTTCTCAGACACCTCAAGAAATAAGATAACAGCCGGGTGGCTCAGTTGGTTGGAGCATTGTATCCTGCACCAAAAGTTTGTGAGTTTGATTCTTCTTGTTCGGGGCACATACCTAGGCTGTGGGTTCTATACCCAGTTGGGGCACATACAGAAAAAAATCCAAACAATGTTTTTCACTCACATTGATGTTTCTCTCTCTCTCTGTCTTCTTGTTCTCTAAAATTATTAAACATTTCATCAGAGAGGATTAAAAAAAGAAGTAAGATACAAGTTCTTATATGATAGCTCCATATAAAGTCTGAGGTTGCCTGCTTTATGTTTGTGTGATTACAAAAGATTTGAACCTAAAATTTACAATACATGTGCCTGCAACATTACTAAATTAGAGAGGACACGTATTAATTTGATTGTCCTAGAAACAAAACAAAGACCACTTTGGAATTCTTTCCTGATCTTTGTGACACTTCCTCCACATTTCAATGACTTCAAAAGCTGTAAATAAAATCATCTCATCATAGTAGAGCCTATTAGGATTTACAGTTCAATGAAGTACAACAAACTGAATGATCATATAAGTATATCCAGAGACTCGAGATGGCGGAGGAGTAAGTGGAAGCTGCACTAATCTCCGCCCAGGACCAATCCATAATTGCAACTAAATTGTAGAGCTATCATTCTGAATAACCAACTGAACACTAGCTGGAGAGGAGCCTTATAATAGACAGAAGAAACCACTTTAACACAAGAAGAAACCACTTTAACCACTTGTGACTTCTAGGGAGTGCAGAGGAGGCGTCAGAGGAGTAGCTGGACTTCCATGCATGGCAGCTGAAGTGCCAGAGGGATATTTCAGTGACCTAGAGAATCCCTCTGAAAAATATGGTGTCTAAATCCCAAGCTGGGATCCTCAGCCTACAGCACTGGAACTGGAAAAGGAATCCAGATAATATCCAGCTGTGAGCAGCTGGGTTTCTCTTCACCAGAAAGAGATGGCAGGAAATGCAGGGAGCCTCTTAAAAGAACAACACACAAAATTTTGTTTAGAACCTGGGTTCTGGCACAGTTGGGGCAGAGTAGACTACAGATGCTTGAGAAGAACCAGGGACTGGTGGCTCTGGAGAGAGAACTGACAGAATAGACACCAGGATCCCTGTTCCAAGTCTTCCCTCACAATGCAGGAGCCATTTCTCTCAGGTGGAGCACTCCCCTCCAAGTGGCAAAAATCTGAGGGGAAGCAATAGCCTCACCCATATGAATTACTCTGCCGCACCCTGTGGACCTTAAGCCGGGCTGCTGAGTACAGCTTAAGGCTATATCATTGATTAGTTTAGCAAACCAAGTCAGATCCCTGGGAGCTCTGAGACTTCATCTGAACCTCACCCAGGCCTGATGCTCATAAACTCTGGCCTTGGTATATAGCCTGGTTCTTCCTGCGCACAAACAGGCCCAGTAGAGGTAGCAACATGCTGTGGATCATTAATAGCTCCAAACAGGTAGACCAGAGCCAACCAGAGGCAACATCTGGCATAGGCCTACATGAGAGTCTTTGAAGATCCACCTAATATATGGAAACAAATACAAAGAAGCAGCCAAAATGTGAAGACAAAGAAAGACACTGCAAATGAAAGAATAAGAAAATTCTCTAGAAGAAGTAGACAAAACGGAGGCAAGCAATTTATCAGATAGAGTTTAGAGTAATGATTATAAGGATACTCAACAGCATGAAAGAAAACATAGAAACCATAAAATAGGACCAGTCAAAAATAAAGAATGCAGTTCCATTCATGCTGTTGCAAAGGGCAGGAGCTCCTTCTTTCTTTCTGCTGTGTCGTATTCCATCATGTAAATGTACCATCATTTTTTGATCCATTCATTTACTGATGGGCACTTAGGTTGCTTCCAGCACTTGGCTGTTGTAAATTGTGCTGCTCTGAACATTGGGGTGCATACGTTCTTATGGATTGGAATTTCAGGGTTCTTAGGATATAATCCCAGCAGTGGAATTGCTGGGTCAAAAGGCAGTTCCATTTTTAGTTTTCTGAGGAAATTCTATACTGTTTTCCACAGTGGCTGCACCAGTCTGCATTCCCACCACAACAGTGCACTAGGGTTCCCTTTTCTATACATCCTTTCCAACACTTGTTGTTTGTGGCTTTGTTTATGATGGCCATTCCGACTGGTGTGAAGTGGTATCTCATTGTGGTTTTAATTTGCCTCTCTCTGATGGCTAGTGATGCTGAGCATGTTTTCATATGTCTCTGGGTCCTCTGTATATCCTCCTTGGAGAAATGTTTGTTCAAGTCCCTTGCCCATTTCTAATTGGGTTGTTTGTCTCCCTGGAGAGGAGTTGTGTGAGTTCTTTATATATTTTGGAGATCAACCCTTGTCTGAGGTATCATTGGCAAATATGTTTTCCCATACGGTTGGTTCTCTTTTCATTGTAATGCTATTTTCACTAGCCACACAGAAGCTTTTTATTTTGATGAGATCCCATTTGTTTATTCTTTCCTTTATGTACCTTGCTCTAGGGGACATGTTGGTGAAAATATTGCTGCATGAGATTTTCCTGTCTATGTTTTCCTCTAGGACTTTTATGGTATCACGACTTATATTTAAGTGTTTTACCCACCTTGAATTTATTTTTGTATATGGTATAATTTGGTAATTGAGTTTCTTCTTTTTGCATGTAGCTGTCCAGGTCTCCCAACATCCTCCACTGAGGAGGCTATTTGTACTCCATTTTATGTTTCTGCCCTCTTCGTTGAATATTAATTGACTATAGAGAGTTGATTTTGTTTCTGGGCTCTCTATTCTGTTCCATTGATCTATGTGTTTGTTCTTATGCCAGGACCAGACTCTTTAGATTCCAGTGGCCTTGTAATCTAGTTTTATATCTGGTATTTTGATCCCTCCTACTTTGTACTTCATTCTCAAAATTGCTGCAGATATTCAGGGTCCTTTATGGCTCCATATAAATTTTTGAAATGTTTGTTCTACAGCTGAGAAATATGCCATTGGTATTTTAATAGGTATTGCATTGAATTGATAGATTGCTTTGAGCAGTATGGACATTTTGGTGATGTTAATTCTTCCAATCCATATACATCATATATGCCTGTCGCGAATTCTGGCCAGCAGGATTCATATGCCATGGCAGGCACATGAATAAATTCACATGGAATACACTGGATTAGAAAACCCAGGACGACACAACCCCTCCCTTATCATCTGGGAGAGGCCACGAGCTATGCCCAGGTCAGCTTTTATTGCCATTCTAGCCACATTACATCATAATGGTCTTCATTAACTATGCATAGATTGTAGATTTACATTAGGTGGTAGATGCCCAAGATGGTGCATCAAAAGGATAGATATGCAAATGGAAAGACAATAGGCTTGGGCTGAACTCGAAAGGATTGTTGACACTGGTCTGAGGAAGCTAGGCATGCATTAGCATAAGTTCTTTTGATTCAGTGGGGAGAGAGATTTTTAGCAAGAGCAAGTTTTAACTCTAGGAAATATGCCATCCTGATTTACCCACAGGAAATTCCGCTGTCACACACGTGGGGCCTGCTTGCCATCCCAGGTTCCACAGGAGTCTTTTCTCTCTTAGACATGAAACATTAGGGCTACATTTCTCAAAATGAGAAGCGTGAATTCTCTTTACATGCCTCAATTTGTTTGTGTCTTCCTTAATTTCTTTCTTCAGTGTTGTGTAGTTTTCTGAATACAGGTCTTTTACCTCCTTGGTTAGGCTTATTCCTAGGTACTTCATTTCCTTGTTGCTATATCAAATAGGATTTTTTCCTGATTTCTGTCTCTGATATTTCATTGTTGTGCTAAGTGAACTAAGACAGGTGGTGAAAGACATATACCATATGATCTCATATTTAAGTGGAACCTAATAAACAAAACAAACAAGCAAGCAAAATATAATCAGAGACATTGAAATTAAGAACAATCTGACAATAACCAGAGGGGAGGTGTGAGGGAATAATGGGGGAAAGAGCGGAAGGGTTTTCAGGAACAACTATAAACGACACATGGACAAAACCAAGGGGGGCGGGCGTGGAAGCAGGGGAGGGAGGTGGAGATGGCTGGAGTGAAGGGTGTGGTGGAGGAAAAGGCAGACAACTGTACTTGAACAATAAAATAAAAACAAATGTGCCCGGCTGGTGTAGCTCAGTGGATTGAGCATGGGCTGGGAACCAGAGGGTCCCGGTTCGATTCCCAGTTGGGGCACATGCCTGGTTTGTGGGCCAGGTCCCCAATGAGGGCCATGTGAGAGGCAACCATACATTGCTCTTTCTCCCTCCCTTCTCCTCTCTCTGAAAATAAATTTTTAAAAAATGTTTAAAAAAAAACAAATGTAGTGGAAAAACACACAAAAAAGATAAAAAAATAAAGAATGCAATATCTGAAATAAATAATACACTGGAAGGAATACAAACTAAGCTAGATGAAGAAGAGGATTGAATCAGTGATTTGGAAGACAATGTAGAACAAAACACCCAGGCAAAGAAGCAAAAAGAAAAAAGAATTTTAATAACTGCAGAAAGCTTAAGAAACAGTTTGGACAACATGAAGCATAATAACATTCACATCATGGGAATACCAGAAGAAGAACAGAGCGAGCAAGGAATAGAGAACCTATTTGAAGAAATAGTGACCAAAAACTTCCTTAATCTGGTGAAGGAAAAAGACAAACAAGTCCAGGAAGCTCAGAGAATCCCAAACAAGTTGGATACAAAGAGGGCTACACTGAGACACATCATAAGTAAAATGACAAGGCTTAAAGATAAGGAGGGAATCCTAAAAGCTGGAAGAGAAAAGCGGGTAGTTACATACAAGGGAGCACCAATTGTACTGTCAGCTGATTTCTCAACAGAAATATTTCAGGCCAGAAGGAAGTGGCAGGAAATATTTAAGGTGATGAATAGCAAAGTCCTACAACAAAGGATACTTTACCCTGCAAGATATCACTTAAAAATGAAGGAGAAAGGAGCTTTCCAGACAAGAGAAAGCTAAAAGAGTTTGTTAACACCAAACCAGTGAAGCAACAAATGTTAAATGACTTGCTTTAAGAAGAAGAAGAAGAAAAAAAGAGAAAGAAAATAGTCTAACAATAAAATGGCACTAAATACGCATCTATCAATAATCACCTTAAATATAAATTGCTTAAATGTTCTGACCAAATGACATAAGGTAGTTGAATCGATAAGAAAACAAGACCCATTACATGCTGCCTCCAAGAGTCCCATCTCAGATCAAAAGATACACAAAGACTAAGGAATGGAAAAAGATATTTCATGCAAATTCAAAGGAAAAAAGCTGGGGTAGCTATACTAATATCTCACATAATGGACTTTAAAACAAACACTATAGTAAGACACAAAGAAGGACACTACATAATGATAAAGGGAACAATCCAACAAGAGGATATAACCCTAGTAAATATTTATGCACCCAACATAGGAGCGCCTAAATATGTAAAGCAATTTTTTTTTAATTTTTTAATTGTTGTTCAATTACAGTTGTCCCATTTTCCCCCATTGTTCTCCCCTGCCCTGCCCACCCCCCTTTCCCATACTTAATCCTCCCCCCAACCATTGTCTTTGTCCATGGGTCCTTATATATATATATTCCTTGACTTAACACTTCCCCTCCTTTCTCCCTTTATCCCCCTCTCTTGCTCTATATTGATGGACATAAAGGGAAAGATCAACAGAAATAGCATCATAGTCAGGGATTTTAACAACCCATTGACTTCAATGGATAGATCTTCCAGACAGAATATCAACAAGGAGACAAGCAGCCTTAAATGACACACTATATCAAATAGGTTTAATTGATGACTTCAGAGTATTTTACCTCAAAGCAGGACAATATACATACTTTTCAAGGATATATACATTTTCTAGGATAGATGAAATGTTAGGACACAAAGCAAGTCTCAGTAAATTTAAGAAGGTTGAAATCATATTAAGCATCCTCTCTAACCACAATACTATAAAACTAGAAATCAATCATAAGTAGAACACCGAAAAACACGCAAAGACACGGAAGCTAAATAATGTGTTATTAAACAATGAGTGGGTCAACAATAAGATCAAGAAAGAAATCAAAAGATACCTTGATCTAATGAAAATGAGGATACAACAATCCAAAATCTGTGGGACACAAGAACAGCAATTCTAGGGGAAATTCATAATGTTACAGGCCTGTCTCAAATAATAGGAAAAG
>PVJI01023785.1:0-22990 GCA_004026765.1 Micronycteris hirsuta
AGGCAAGCAGATTTACTAAGGCAGTGAGATTGCCTCAGAAAAGCAGTTCCCCCATCTGCATTCCTAGATAACACTTTAGTGAGGAATTTACATTTGGCTGTCTTCCTGCCAGGCACCATGGTTGCAAATCAAGCAAGCTACAGGTTAAAAGCACACTTAAGCTATTTGGCCAAAACTGCAGGATACAAAGGGTCAGTTATAGATTACAAGTTTACAAGCAGGGTGAATTTCACTAACATTTGGCCAGGAGTCACAGCTTGCTCTCTAGGCTGTTTCTATTATACTACTTACTATATTTCTAACAAGACTTAAAATATTCTAAGGTTATAATATCCCTGTTACAATACAATGGAGCAAAGATAGTCTTTTCAACAAATAGTGCTGGAACTGGACACCCACATGCAAAACAATCAACCTAGACATAAACCTTACACCTTTTGCAAAAATTAACTCAACGTGGATCACGGACCTAAATGTAGAAAGTAAAACTATAAAACTTGGAGAAGATATCATAATAGAAAATGTAGATATACTTGTAGGCAATGATCTTTTAGATACAACACCAATAAGTTTAGACTTGTATCTTAGACTTTGTATCTTAATTTTATTAAAATAGAACTTACTATCCTGGCTGGTGTGGCTCAGTGTATTGAGTGCTGGCCTGCAAACCATAGGGTTGCTGTGTTCAAATTCCAGTCAGGGCATATGCCCAGGTTTCAGGGCAGGCTTCTGGTAGGGGGGAGCACAAGAGGCAACCACACATCGATGTTTCTCTCCCTCTCTCACTCCCTTCCCCTCTCTCTAAAAATAAATAAATAAATTAAAAAAAAAAAACCATATGCTCTGCAAAAGACAATGTTGAGAGACTGAGGCTACAATTCACAGACCAGGAGAAAATAATTGTAAAAGACACATCTGATAAAAGGCTGTTACCTCAAATAAACAAATAACTCTTAAATCTTAACAATAAGGAAAAAAAACAATTAAAAACTGGGAAAAGATTTTGATCTCACCAAAGAATATATACAGGTGGCAAATAAACATATGAAAAGATGCTCTACATATGTCATCAAGGAAAAGCAAATTTCCTATTAGAATACCAAAATCTAGAAAACTGACAAAACCAATTGCTGTTGAGATGTGGAGCTAAAGGAACTCTCATACATGGCTGGTGGAAATGCATTCTAGGAAAGTGCAAGTATACACCTTCTCCTCAAGGTCTGTTGGGGGTTAGCAGGGAACTTCTAGGGGTGAAGGCACAGGGGTGTGCTAACCCTCTAGCCTTGTAATTCCAGCCCAGCTCTGTTTGGAGAGATACAGTTGCCAAGGATTAGACAACGTGACTTCCACTCCTGGGCTCCACCTGGTCTGAAATGCCTTTCTTCTTCCCTATGCAAATGTAGCTTAATGGTTTGGAGTGGAGTTCTGAAGTCTGAATTCAAGGGCAGATCCCAATCCTCCACTCACTTGCTGAGTGACTTTGGACAAAGCCCTCCTCCACCTCTTGGAGCCTCAAGTAGACATAAGGCTCATAACAACACCTACCTACCACAGTGAGGATATAATTCACTAAGATGATGAACAGCAAATGCTTGGCACAGTACCTGGTAAAGTAGAATCAATACCTGTCCTTGTTGTTATTGTGGTTGTTATAATTATTAACTTCATATTTAGCATTGGTTTATTCCCCATCCTTTATAAAACCTTATCTAACCACTCCTGGTCAAAATAATTTCTCTCTTTTCTTTGAGTTATCAAAAGCATTTACTTTTCCTATCACTGATTTGGCAGCTAATATTTATTGCCCTGCATCCTGGGTTACCTTTCTGTGTACATAGTTTTATTTCCTCCTATTAAGTATAAGATTTTTTAAAAAAAGACTAAGTCTAAGTTTTCCTATGTATCTTGGCTCTTTATATGACTGAGACCTTTACATCTTGTCCTTGGAACCCACCCCACCCTCTTCATTTACAGGTGAAGGTTAGCTGAGTTAGTTATCCTAAGAGAAAATTGTGCAGGTAAAGCAAGGGATAGCCTGGGATACTAGAGGTGGAAATGAAAGTAGAAATCAGGTTGGGATCCTCAATTCCAGATGAAGGTAGAAGTGAAGGAAAAAAAAATTTTTTTAAATAATTATCTCCTTTCATTTATGATCTTCCAGCAGATTGCAATAAACTAAGGCGGGGAAAGGAGCCCTGCCATCGTTTGCCCTCATTTCTCCTGCTTCTTCTTTCCCAGGCAGGACGACAGATACAGCAAATAGCAGAGCTGATGAGGAGGAGAGCAGGTAGGGTGCCAAAGCTCCTTGCAAGGACGGTAACTACAGCTAATTACAGGAACTGAGAAAGTGGACCCAAGAATACTAACTTCCAGGCCACCACCTCAATTCCAAAGCTAGGAAGCCAGTGGTTGGAGGAGACTCAGCTCGCCCGCCACTGGTGGTGGGAGGGGCCGAGGGGTGTGGAACCCGCCTTGCTCCGCCCCCGGAGCTGGGCGGTGACCACTAGGCCGCACCGCAGGGCTGCGCGAGCTCTTTTGGGACGCAGCCTGGAGAGCAGGGATAGTGGTTCCCGGCTAAGGTTCGAAGGCAGGCGAAAAGATGAGCTTCGCGCCAGCGTTTCTGAGCGCGGCGGAAGTTGAGCGCCATCTCCGCAGCTCCAGCCTCCTCATCCCGCCTCTGGAGGTGGCTCTGGCCAACTTCTCCAGCGGACCCGAAGGAGGGGTCACACAGCCTGTACGCACCGTGGTTCCGGTGGCCAAGCACAGGGGGTGAGTAAGGAAAGCGAGGGCCGGGGGTGGGGGTGGGGTGCTGGAGAAACTGGGAAAGAGGAAGGGTACAGGTACGAATGAAGCAGAGGGAGAGAAGGAGCGTTTGCTTAATCACTGCTAACAACAGTAGTCACCTTACGCGTGCGCTCCCCAATGTGCCAAGTGCGCTCTTTACAGGAATTACCTTGCTTAAATTCAACACTGCTCTCTCCCCTTACAGGTAGGTATTCATGCGGTCATTTTACTGGTGGGAAAACTGAGACTCTGAGAGGTTAAGTGAAGTACCCAAGGTTGTCCAGTTAATAAGTGGCAGAACTGGGATGCTTTTTCTCATCCAGACCTGGACTCTTGAACTTGCTGTGCATACTGTCAAAGGGAAGGGCAGAGGAATGGGAGTGGGAGAGGGTCAGTAGGCAGTGATAAGGAAAGAAAAAGGAAGGTATGTGGGGGCAGCATTGGTGGGGAGAGGTTGAAGCTGTTCCCTCTTTCCTTGTAGTTTCCTGGGGGTCATGCCTGCCTACAGTGCTGCAGAGGATGCTTTGACCACCAAGTTGGTCACCTTCTACGAGGGTCACAGCACCACCTCCACTGTCCCCTCCCACCAGGCCACTGTACTACTCTTTGAGCCAAGCAATGGCTCTCTTCTGGCGGTGAGCAAATCCCTGCCCAGGGGTGGAGTGGGGCCCTGGCCCAGAGCCAGGCTAGGAATTAATTCTCCATGAGTCCTGGGTAGTTTTGATTATGACTACACATGCCCCTCTCTAAGTGGCTGCATATCAATGGCAGTGAAGGTTATCTGTAACCATGAATCTGCTTCTAGATCCATAGCCCAACAACAGAGCCCACTGCAGCTTCAAGTGTGTGGCATTGTAGAGGTAATCTCGTCATTCTCTCTGCCCCTATACCAGTTACTGCAAATATGCAACTTGAGCAAAGCCAGTAACCAAGGAAATATTTAGTGAATTTCCGTAACGTGGGGGAAAAAGGGTATTCCGTAACCCCTGGTAATCTTTTCTGAGAGGTACCCAGTGTCCTGTTTTAACATTTGACAGTATAAGACAATAGTGGTAGCCCACTTTTATTGAGCATTTTGTGTGTGTCAGGCTTTGTTCTAAACACTTCACATGTATTAACTTTTTAACGCTTATAACCATTCGGAGGTAAGTAATATTATTACCCCCATTTTTCAGATAATCAAACTGAATCATAAAACAAGTATGCCCAATTTACCTGCCCAGGCTTAGGCAGTTAATAAGAGGCATGGATGGCCTTCAGACCTACCCAGTCTAAGTCCAGGGCCTGTCCTTTCTTAAGACTGTGCTATACTGCCTTTCTAACTGCCACCTGCTGAGAGTACTTGCTGTGTGCCAGGCAGGAGAAATCAATCTCATTAAATTCTTTCACTGTCCCTCCGTGGGATTTTCTTATTACACCTCCACCCAATTTCTGTTGCAGTCCCAGAGACACTTTGTTTGACATCACACAGCTGGTTAGTGAAAGACCCAGGAATGTCTACTCTGTGCCCTCCAGGCTGACTGTGACACCAGGCAGCTGAGAACTCAGCAGGGACAAGGACAATCACAATTTCACCTGAACCACCCCTGGGTCCTTAGCTCTTCCTACTCCACATGGAACCTAACTGTTCATTACTCCTCTGGGAAGAGTATCTGGCTCTTCCCACCTATACTCATCACATAGAGATAACATCCATCAGTGGTTTCCCAGAAAAGTGGGGCCAGCTCAAATTTCCCAGTTAAATGACAAGGCTTTAGATATTTCCTGAAACTGCTCAGTAGTAAGGGATTCACTTTCTTGTCTATAAAATGAGAATACTGATACCTCCCAGTGAAGATCAAGATGAATAACTTATAAGCAGAGGAGAAGAGCCAGGCATAATTCAGAATCACCTGGGGAGCTTTTAAAAACAAGGATGTCTGCCTGCCCTCCCAGAGAGTAAGATTCAGTTCATCAAGGGTTCCTATCTCAGTATCTGTATCGTCACAAATCTCCCCGAGTGTGCAGCAGGAGTTGAGAGCCACTGAGGTAGAGTGTCATGGCCCTTGCACAGATGTCAAATGACTTATTCCTCAGGTTCCTCCTTAATTTGGTGTTTTGAGAATTCCCATGTGCTGGATATTTTCATGTATGTCAATGCATTTCCTCACAAAAGCCTCTGAATGGTTGGCATTTTCTTTGTTTTTACAGGTGAGGAAAATAAGTGCTTAGAGATTAAGATATTGGTTCAAACTTGCATTTCTTGTAAGTGGAGGAATTGGATACAGGTCTGACAACAAGCCCATGCTCTTTGTAGGGTATGATAATACTTCCTGGGGCTACTCTTTTAGAATGCCTTCTCTTCACTTAAGTAGTGGATAGGGGTGCTCCTTGCTCACTGTCTTTTTCTCCAAGGTCATGGATGGAAATGTCATAACTGCAAAGAGAACAGCTGCGGTGTCTGCCATTGCCACCAAGGTAAGATTAGTGCTTGACTGTGTTGAGGTGAGTTGGTGGGTTGAATCGGGTGTCTCAAGCTTGAGTGTCTAAGGGAGAGGTGAGGAATTTATTTTAGTCTTCCTTTGGACAGAGCTGGAATTCCACATACCACATATGGGATGTCAGGTGAATGTAGTGTTTCATGAATTTATTAGCTACCATTTAATGAGCATGGCCAGATTTCAGGTACCTTACATGCATTATTCCTGATTTTCACTTCAATCTTACAAAGTAGATACCGTTACCTTTAGTTGCCAGGAGTAGGGAATGTGGTTCAGAGAAGGTATGTGAGTTGCTTCGGATCACACAGCTACTAAGTGGCAGAGCAAGAATTTAAAATTTGACCCCTTTGACTCCCAAGACTGCTATTTGCCCGTGTACCACACAGTTGGTGGTAAATCTATGGTTGTCCCGTAGGCTAGAGCCAGCACTGCACAAGGAGCAGAGAGAGAGCCAAACAGGTCCAAGCTAGACTCCTCTGTTCCAGTCACTGTTGGGGCTGTGGCATGAACAAAACAGAGAGTGGCACATACAGGGGCGATTAGATAATAAACAAAAAATAAAATGCATAGTATGATTTGCTGAAAAGATAATTAGCACACAAGAAACCTCTTTTGAGTTTAACAATATGTCAGGATTTGCTTTAAAAAAAAAACAGTGCTACCAGCAACAAAAAACAAATAGTGTATTAGAACAATGAAAATGAAGCAAAATTGAGAGTATTGGGGAAGGGTGACATTTTTAATTATTAAGAAGAGACTTCACTGAGAAGGTGACATTTAAGTAAAGACTGTAGGAAGTGAGTAGAATGGGGAGGAAAGGATGAGCTCCCCAGGCAGAAGGAAATGATGGGGTGATGCTATTCCTAAGTAGCATCAGGGCATCCTATAACAGTATTAATAGAGGTTAGAAGAGTTTTAGAGCTAAGAAGAAGACACATAGAAAACTGAGTGTGGGGAATATAAGGAATCTGGAATCTTTCACATTAAATGGAGAAGGACAAGTTCTGGGGACTCTGGTTTATGAGACATAAGTATGAAGGAAATGTGATCTAGCAGAGGGTGGGACCAGCAAAGACCAGGTGTTCAGATTGTGAGTGCATTAATGGGGAGGAAAGGTGAGGATTAATCTGGTAATTGGATAAGAAGGAGTAGACTAGGTACACACCTTGATGAACTGGTTTTTAAAAATTATACCCAGACCGAACTCAAATTAAAATGTTAAATGGGCTCCTTTAGAAATGTTCATTGGTAACTTAGGAACAGAGTGACTCTAACACTGCCTTACACTGGTAAATGACTCTGGTTCTTTTCAAAATATTTTCCAACCCATTGTCTCAACTTATTTTTGGATTTCAGTGAGAAAGGCAGAGCAAGTATTATTGACCTTATTTAATCCACAAGGAAATGGAGACTAGGGTTTCCTAAAGTCACACATCAGACAGCTGTGGGGTCTCCCAAGGCTGCCTGGTCTTCTTGTCCCAGATCAGTAGCTTCCAACCCAAACTATGCAGCAGTATCAGCTGGGAAGTTTAAAAGAAAAAAATATTTAGGTTCCCAAAACCCTGAATCAAAATCACTTGGGGTGGGGCTCAAGAACTTATTTTTTTTAATAGTCTCTGATCTATTCTGGTGATCAACCAGGTATGGGAACCAAAGTATTCTAGACCCACCCCTGACCCACAGACCCACTGTGCTTTGTTGCATTGACAAAGACCTGCACTCCCAGAAGAGCTGAGAATCATTAGACTGATGGTTCAGAGTGTAGGCTGAAACTCCACAGCTTTATTTCCAGGGACTCAGATAGGTTATTCTGTAAGGAGCAAAGAGTCTGTTTTACTTTTTGCTCTGTAAGAGTTGAATGTTTTCTTTTTCACCTCTTTCATTTAGAGCTTTTGGGAGGAGAAGTATAGGAAGTTCTCAGGCCTGACAAACACTGTACCTTCTTTGCATTTAGGTTAAATAGGACCTGAGTTAGGGGCTCTAGCATGCTTCCTCAGGGTGACACTATATATCAGGGTTTATCCTTGGCATGCATTTATTCAACAAATATTTGAATACCAACCAGGTGCCATGCTCAGTGCTCAGACACAGAATGGTGACATACAATGGTGAGTAAAATCAGATACAGTGCCTGCCAGCAGGAAGCACCAAGTCCATTTAGACAGACAAATATTAATCCAAAGATCACATCAATGAATGTGAAACCCAGCCAAATACATTGATTTAAAGGAATAAAGTGCTATGAAAATGTAAAACAGGGGTCTTGGGAAGGCTTTTACTGTGTAAGGGATATCTGAGCTGAGATCTGGAGGATAATAGTAGTTAGTCATTGAGGGGCAGAGGGGCAAGTATCAGGCAGAGGAAACAACCTGTGCAAAGACCCTGTGTTTGCCAGAGGCACATGTGCTTGGAAAACTGCAAGGAGAGTAGTGTGGCTATAGACAGGAGAGCAAGGCATGAGAAGGAGATGAAGAGCTAGGAGGACCAGACCATGCAAATGCAAATGAGACACAGACTTTCCAACTCTTTAAGTGATAAACTAACAGATTCATATATTTTTAAAAATTATCTGCATGCTTTCAGAAAAAGAATGAAGTGCTGCTAATCGTGTTATGATTTAATAAATCTTATAAACATTATACTGTTTACAAAAAGATATCAAATATTACATTACTACCAAGGCAACAAATTATCAAGTAAGGCGACCCATCAAAATGAGACATTTAGTGTAAGGGGTTGAAGGTTATTTTTACAGGACACTGGAACAATTTCTGAAGCCCAGGTGTATACTTCCAAGAATAGATTGATATTAACTGAGAACAGAACATGATTTAGTTAAGGAAAAATCACCTAGTTCTCCTTATTGGACAGATGTGTAAGAGTGGTGGTCTTGTGGATGTTATCATTTTGAAACCTTTTCAAAGCAGATTCTTTGAACTACAGTTTATGTCACAGGACAGTATTTCTCCTGAAGTTATTGGAGAGATGAACACCTGGTAATATTCCTGAGACATTTTGCCAGTAATTAATGATTAAGAAGATGTTTACATTTAAAGCTACACTTCAGAATCTCAATAATTAGCATTGTAGGAAAGAGCAGACCCAAGAAGCTGAAATTTTGCTAAATAAAACAGAAAAAGCAGAACAGGGTCTTACTTTAAAAATGGTTCAGGGGAGAGCAATGGGGGAAAGCTGGGGACAACTGTAATTGAACAACAATAAAAAAGAATATTACAATTGTTATTTCTGAGTAAATGAGGCAGGCAACTTAAAAAAATGGTTCAAGGGGCAAGTGATGTCCTTCCTCTATATCAGTATTTCTCAACCGAAGACAATTCTGCCACCTGCCGCAGTGACATTTAGCAATATGGAGACATTTTGGGTTGTCATAGTCAAAGAAGAGTAGATAGGAGGTGCTACCAGCATCTAACGGATAGAGACCAGGGATGCTGCTAAATATGTTGTAGTGCAAGGACAGCCCACCCACCCACTTCCTGCCAACAAAGAGATATCCAGATGTCAGTAGTCCTGAGGTCAAGAAACCTTGCTCTGTTTCTTATAGGTAATAGTATATATGTGCCAAACATGTGAAAGTAAGACAGTCCCTATCTTCACGGGGCCTATAGATCAGTACAGGAAAATAAAACTGTAAACATATAGGTACTATGAAGTGGTGAATCCTATCAGGGAGGTCAGAAAGACTTCCCTGAGATGGCAAGATGAGTTGATGATAGAACCCCACTCCTAAATGCAGACACACATACACCCTCAGT
This sequence comes from Micronycteris hirsuta, assembly GCA_004026765.1. Taxonomy (NCBI): domain Eukaryota; kingdom Metazoa; phylum Chordata; class Mammalia; order Chiroptera; family Phyllostomidae; genus Micronycteris; species Micronycteris hirsuta. The sequence continues at coordinate 9,038 of PVJI01023785.1, forward strand.
CAGTGCCACAAATGCCAGCTCCACATTCCTGTTTAAAGAAAGACAGAGGCTGAGAGAGGATAAACAAAGAGGGTCTCAGAAAATACAGCTGAGAACCCTGGGTCTCAAGGGCACCTGGATTCCAGAGCTATGAGAAGTGGGTGGCTGCCATGGGGCAGCACAGGAGAAAGAATATGGGCTTTGGAGAATGAAAGATGTGGTTTTGTAGCCCTGCTGCATCATGGGTTAGTTGTAGGGCCCTGAGCAAGTTACTTAACCTCTCTTGGTCTCAATTTCTTCATCAGTAAGAGGAAGCTAGACGTAGGAATGTCCAGCTGATATGGTCACTGTCTGGACTAAATGAGATTATGCAGATAAAGCATTGGCATATATTAGGTGCTCGGTGAAAGCATCTTCCTTCCCTCCCTACTCTCCCAAGAGGAACAGAAGCACTAAATGACATCTCCCTGATTTCCCAAGAGATTTTTAAAAATGTATTTGTCATCTAACACTATAAATTTAAAGGGTACAACATGTTAATTTTGTATATTTATAGATTGTAACATGATTGCCATTGTAAGGATAATTAGTACCTCTATCATTTATATAATTATCCTTTCTTTTTAGTGGTTAGAATAATTAAATTCTTAGCAAGTTTGTTGATGATAATACAATATTATTGACTATATTCCCTATACTGTGCATTAGATCTCTAGGGCTTAATCTAAAAAAAGCCAAACTCATGAAAACAGAGTTAAATGGTGGTTACAAAGGGATAGGGATTGGGGGACAGGACAGTTGTTGCTCAAGAGTTCTTGCGGGAGCTGAAGACAAGACAGGAGTCACCTAATATGCAAACTGTATTTGTTCCTCATGGAGCTGCCAGTGTCCCCCTTGATCTTTTCCTTCTCATTTCCTTCAAATAGTTTTTGAAACCGCCCAACAGTGAAGTGTTGTGCATCCTTGGGGCTGGGGTCCAGGCCTACAGCCATTATGAGATCTTCACAGAGCAGTTCTCCTATAAGGAGGTAAGTCTGGGGGTAGGCTGGGAAGTGGGAGATGGGGGAGCTGCCATGACCTTTGTTTCTGTTCTGTCACTACAACATGGATTATGCTGAAATAGTTAGGTGTAGAGTCCTATTTAGACCATTCTTTTTTTTTAATCCTCACCTGAGGATGTGTTTATTGATTTAGAGAAAGAGGAAGGGAGAGAGAGACATCGATGTGAGAGACAAACATTGATAGGTTGCCTCTCATATGCTCCCTGACTGGGGATTGAACCCTCACCCTTTTGGTGTATGGGACAATGCCCCCAACAGCTGAGCCACCCAGACAGGGCTAGACCATTCTTTTAATGACTTGCCCAGGAGTCCCATTTTAGGTAAAGAGTAGGGGGAAGGCCTGAATCACCTCTTTTCAGTTTCTCAGTTCACAGAGTTTGCCTGAGGATGCAGCCAGCCTACTCAGTTAAAGGATTCTATTATTCTATTATGTAATACACTCATTTGTTCTTTTGGCCCCTCTCCCTGCTTCTCTTGGGAGAATCTGGGAGTCTTTAAGTATTCAGAGTTATGGATCCAGGAACTGAGAATGAGACCTAGAGAGCAGGAGGCCACAGCATCCCCCTTCTCTAGCCTAGATACGGGCCCCTTTTTCTAGTTGTGGCTCACACTTCCTAATGGGAACATTTCATTCTGCCTTTATTTTATTTTTTGTGTATGTGTGAGAGGGATGGAGCAGATTTGAAGTATGATTTTTTTAGGATAAAAATTGTACCTCTGCTTTGGGAAATGGGGAATAGAAGGAAGAAAACAAAAGAAAAATGTCCTTTTATCTGTTTTCAAAAACAACAACAGTTCACATTTTCAATCTTCTTCACCAGCTTTTTATAACATCATTTTAATCATGTTAGACATACAGAGTTATATACCCTGTCTGTTTATTAAATGTTCTAACAACACTACTTTTACAGATTCCTTAATTTTTATATAATATTTGCTTAACTTTCAATCAAGAAGGTGGTATGGTTAACCATTCTCTTATGACTGGGCATATTGTATTGGTTTTCACCTTGTTTGATGAACTGATTTAGACATAATATTTATGTCTATATTTATTATATCTCCTTATGAGGATTGTTTAGGTCTTATTTTCAGTTGAAGGCTAACAACCCCCTCCCCAGACATGGGTATCTACTGAGCCAGCTATCAAGTCCCCACCTCCAGGATTCTAACTGTAGTTACTACTCTTGGCCTTGTCATCTACTAACCACTTACTTCTCAAATGCTTCTGATCTTTAATTCCCTACATACCCTTCAGAGATCAAGTTATTCCATGCAAGGCACTGCCATAGACAAGCCCATATCCACTATGACTCCTTTACAGGGGCTCAAACTTAAAGCGTGACTTTCATGTTAACTTTGCCCAGTTATCATTTACATTTTACAGTCATGAAAACTTAGGCTGAATAAAGTTAAGTAATTCCAGGGTCAGTAAGTGATTCTAACCCTATCCAGATCCAGAACTTGATCGGCTAATTATTGTGCTATGTAGTAAATTCATGTGCTGTGTGTCTTGAGCTAGAACTGAAAATTTCTCCCCTTCTTTAAGAAGGAAAGGCTAGAGAAAAGTCATTTTCAAATATGTGGCCAGGTGTCTGCCCAGATTAATGGTGTATCCTTGATGAAATGTCTGTTCTCCCTAGAGGATGATTTAAATAAGCACAGCCCTGACCCTAGAGTGGTTCAGCTTTCCTTGGCACCCCTTGGATTGATGAAATATAAAGAGCCAAACAATCATGACCCCAATGTCACTCTTGTTACCCCCAATGAAGGTGAGGATATGGAATCGCACCAAAGAAAATGCCGAGAAGTTTTCGGACACAGTGCAAGGAGAGGTACAGGTGTGTTCATCAGTCCAGGAGGCTGTGACAGGTGCAGATGTGATCATTACAGTCACCATGGCAACAGAGCCCATTTTGTTTGGTGAATGGGTGAAGCCAGGGGCTCACATCAATGGTAAGCAGGCTTCATGAGCCATGGGTAGTTGGTGGCCCCCTCCTCCGTAGGCTGGACTAGGGAGCTGCATCTGCAGAGCTGTGTTATTCCTGCAAAACACCCAAGCCTTTTAAGTGCTTCAGAAACATGTGAGCCCTGATAAATAATAGTCGCTGCAAAACATGAAACAAAAATCGCAAAGCTGAAAGTAAGACAATTTCTACATAATGTAACATTATGGCAAATGGTCAACCACAGCTCAGTTTTTAAATGTAATGAAGTTTACATGATAAAAGAAAATGATTACAGCACAAAAGACATTTAATGTGAAATGTGATTGGTTTTTAATATGTGATTGGATGGGTGCAACTCTAAACACAAGAACTCCTGGGGACTCTGAAGATCCTCAAATGGCTGTAGGGTAATAGCAAGAACTGTTGCAGGTGCTATTCTAAATTATTTATGTGCATTATATATCATTTAATCCTTACAACAACCTCATGAGGTAGTAGCTATTATTATCATGATCCCCATTTTACAGATGGGTAAGCTAAGGCACACAGAGATTAAGCCACTTGCTTACTGGCCCACGGCCAAAGGTCCTTAGTGGCAGACTGGGATTTGAACGGAGGTACTCTACCCTCAGAGCCCAAGCTCTTAAATATTACTCTGTATTATCTTTCAGTAAGAGGACTGGATTCTGGTAAGTGAGCAGGCAAACACTAGAGGATTTAAGCATGCTATCGGGGCCCCATATTTTAGTGATAAGTACATTGTGTGAACTCAAAACCTAAGATCTCTGTACACATTGGCAGATGAATTCGCAAGAGCCCAGTGTCATGATTATGCATTCATTTACAAATGTTTATTGAATTCCAGCCATGTGCCAGTTACTGCTATAGATACTGGGGCTGTCGGAGTAAATCAGCACTCAAGGTCACTGCTTTCTTGATGCTTACATTCTCTTGAGGGGAAATAGACAACAAAGAAGTAAACAAATAGGTGAACTGGAGAGTTCCAGCCAAAGATAAGTTCTGTGAAGGGAAACAAAGCATGGCATGTTGAGGAACTGGCCAAAGCAAATTGAAGGTCTGAGCCTGCAGAACTGGAGTTATGATGGCATTCAGGGGCAGGTAGGAAGTGGCTTAGTTCATGGGCAAAAGATGGATCAAGTCGGGCTCTATGGACAGTAAGACCATTTCTGAAGGGATTTGGGAAATCAAAAGAAACCAGTTCTTGGTGAAATGGACTAGAGCTGAATCTTCAGCAAGACTGACTTGATTTTTTTTTTCAGCTTAAAACAACACATACTTATTATTTCACAGTTTCTGATTTAGAAGTCTGGGTGTGGCTTAGCTGGGTCCTCTGCTCACCAAGGATGAAAACAAGGTGTTGTCCAGGCCACAGTCTCTTGTGGAGTGTGGAGTCCCCTTCCAAGCTCATATAGTTGTGGCAGATTTCTTTATGCTGTAGAATGAAGGTACCCACTTCCTTGGGCACCTCTATGCTCCTAGAAGCAAACTCCACCTTCAAAGCCAAATAATGGTAGAACCTCTGTCACATCCTATCCCTCTCACACTTTGAATCTCTTCCCACAAAAACCAACTTGATTTTGAGTCAAGATGTCTCTTAAATTTTCCTGGCCTAAGGACAAAATTGGTTAATGTGTTCACAGAGATGTCTAATATACTTAAGAAAAATGTGTTACAAGTACAGCTAACAGGGAAACACCAACAACAGATTTGACTTACGTTACAGCCTGGCTGAGAGGTAGGCTCAGTTCCAGCCCCGCTCCACTTTCCTCATCCTGCTCGTGCCCCACCAGCCAGTGTGTGACCCTCACCCATTCTGGCCCCCTGAAGCAAGGGCATAGTCCAGCCTGAACCAGGATCCCCTTTGCTACCTGGCCACCCCTCCATCAGACTGAGTGGCCTCACACAGCCCTCTGAGAACTTGTCCTGCTCAGAAGAATGGGGGGGAACAGAGCAATAAGAAGAGGTGACCTGAGAGGCTGGAGTTTTTCCCATCACCTGATGATTTATTTATGAGCTTCATTAGTGATTTTATTCTGTAGAATTCCTCACACAAATAACCTTCAAGCAATTTCCTTCAAGAGAGTGGACATTTCTACACCACTCTCTTTGGAAATTAGAGTAGGGGAGAACAGCAGGGGAGAGAACAAGCAGAGAAAACTGGAGGCATGTAATGCTGGCTTACACTGGAATAAGGCTTTATAGCACTTTCCCAAGGATGGCTGGCCCTGGGCTGGATCAGCCAGCTGATGTGTTTTGTTTGGACCATAGAATGTTCTAAAAATCAAGAAATAACACATGCAAATAGATTTCCCGCTTAAAAAAAAAAAGAATTAGAGTATCTAGCAGTGGACCTGCATTCTCACATGCCTGCAGCTAGCTGGAGCTGAACAATGCCTGCCCCCTTTAGAAGGGTCTGCTTTCTTCTGTATAGTTGGGTCTCTGCCATTTCCAGTCCCATCCCATCTGCTCATAGTTATCACCTACCTGGGCCTGCAGGTGTCTAGTTGCAGCCTGTACATTATCCCAGGTTCTGGTGCCAGGAGTCATCATCATGGTTCAGGCTCTGCAGAGGACATGAACACTTGGCACCAGTCTGCTTTTTATTGGACTTTCTCCATGACTCTGACACCAGGCTCTCTCGTCACACTTAAGAGATAAGTGGTTGGGGGTGAGGAACAGGAATGATGAAGAATAAGCAAACAGATAGAGGAGTGTGGGGTATGAAGATGCTGCACATGATGTTTGTTTCAGGGATTGGGAAAGGAAGTCACTGCCCCCATAAATAGAAGCAGCATGAAAGGAATGGCACTGTTTCAGAGCCACAGGTATACACACATTAGATATATAACCTTGACAAGCACTTTAATTTCTTTGAGCCCCAGGTAGTGCATCTTTTAAATGAGACTCAGACATGAAGTGAACTTGTAGGGACTATAAATAAGATGTGTGAAACATCTCACAGATAGTAGGTATCCAATAAATGAAAGCTGAGTTGCCTCACAATATTTTAGGAATAAAATGGGATATGAAGTGGAAAGGCAAGAAATGGCAGGTGTTATTCTTGTTAATGAGTATCCAGTGTTGCTGATTGGGAGGGGTTGGCCTAGAAATATGAGACAGTCTGAATCTGAGTGTTCCCACACATCCTCTGTCACCACATTTCCCCACCTGTCTTCCATTCTTGGGTGTGTTTAATATCCCTCATGACTGTTTCTGGGCTCAGGGTCTGTTTGCTGTTTCTCAGCCATCGGAGCTAGCAGGCCGGACTGGAGGGAGCTGGACGATCAGCTGATGAAACAGGCTGTGCTATATGTGGATTCCCGGGAGGCGGCCCTCAGAGAGTCTGGAGACATTCTCCTGTCCGGGGTGAGCCTCCTGTACTGTGGCTGCTTATCAGGTGGCCTTGCTGGGGTCCCAGGCTTACATTAACTTCCCTTTCTTTTTGGCTTGCTCCAGACCTCAGTTACCCCCAACTCTTTGTGGGGTGAGAGAATCTAAACATATCTCAATCATTCCTAATCCCCTGTCAGAATAATGTGGCCATTTTTCTGGTGCCCTGTGTAGTTTTTATCCCCTTCGCCTGTAGAGAAAAGCTTGCTGAATTTTTTCATTGGACTGGGCTTACATAAAGCAGTAGGGCTGCTATAAAGTAACAGTTCTATAAAGCAGTAGGATTGGGAGATGGGGGCCTGTTGCAGCCAGGAAACTTTCCCAATGTGGCCAACAAAACAGGACTATGGTTGGTCACATTTAACCTTTTTCTTTTGTAATCAGGGCATGTAAGCCAGAAGGGGACTGCCAAAATTAATGATGACATAATAACATGCCTATTTCCTATTGACGCAGGGTCCTGGCAGGACATTTCCTGGCCACAGACTTGTATCTTTTCATTCACAGTATCACAAAGGCAGAATGTATCCAAAAAGAATTCTGGGGGGAAGTATCCCCCAGACATCATCCAGTTTACAAATGGTCTATCAAATTTATCTTTTATCCAGTTCAAGGATGCCCTCCCGCCCTGGTTGTGTAAGCCAGCTGGAGCACGTATGAGCTCCATGGCCTGGGCCCATGTGTGTTCATTTCATAGGCTGAGATCTTCGCTGAGCTGGGAGAAGTGGTGAAGGGAATGAAGCCAGCCCACTGCGAGAAGACCACAGTGTTCAAGTCTTTGGGTAAGGGCCACTTGTCCCAGGGCACAAATCTAACTAGGGCACAAGACAGGTTTTTATCCATTGGTGGAAGGAGGAATGAGTCACCAGTTTCCATGGCTGACTCATTGTGAAGTCTATCATTTGGGTCAGTTATTTACATGTCTTAGTGTAGTGAGTAAGCCCATGAACTCTGGAATCAAGTTCATGGTCCTGGGCTGGATTCTCTTCTCTGTCACTCCTTGGACATGCATCCTTGGGCAAGTGACCTCACATCTCTAAGCCACTGTTTCTTTACCATCTATTACCTTGAGTTTTTGTGAATATTAAGTGATGCGTGCATGTAAAATGATTTGTACACAGCAAGCATCAGCAGTCTGTCATTTAGACATAGATCTAATGAAGCTACCCTTCAGAGGTGGGAGGTGAGGGATAAAAATGTTAAAATACGGGGAGCTTAAGGGAGATGTCAGGGATACCCAACGTGAGAGGGACTCAGATAAGAAATACAGCCTGCGACTGCTGTTTGCCCTTCTTCCCTCCCTCCCATTTGCTAGTTTGAGCAGAGCCTCCACAGGGAGCCCCAGTACCACCTGAGCTGGTATAGGCAGAAGTCCAACGGAGGATGGGCTCAGTCTTCCCATTATCCCAGCCCTCTCACCACACCAGATTTAAGGAGATGGACATACATGGAAACAGAGCTGGTATTCAGCTGATATACCTAAAATATCGAAATACTCCCAAACTGGTTGTAAACAAGTGGTTGCTCCTCAAGAATGCCCACTTTCCCTCTGTAAAGATCTGTATTTCTTATGATCAAGCCCCAAAGCCTCAGTGCTCAGCAGAACATGAAGAATGTTCTTGCCACCTGCACTCATGCCAGTGGGTCATTATTGGTGCCTGGCTAGCTGCTAAATATTTTTAAAATCTCTCATGCACAGGGAGATAGGCAAAGGCAGTATGAGCTTTACCCAGATCCTGGTTCAAAGACATCGCACTGATCCAGTTGTGTCTGAAAGTCTTTGAGTTCATAGCAGATCAGAGGTCAGCCAACCCCTTCAGGAAACAGAACGCTACAGAAAACTGCTTTACCCTCCTGAGCAATTTTTGTTTTCTCATTTTTGGGATTGGTTTATTGGCACATCCTTCCATCTAGCAGGTGCATATTAAACACCTATATGTGTCAGGCTCCATATTGGATGCAGTGGTGGCTACAAAAATTAGTAAAACCCAGCCCCTGTCCTTGAAGAACCTATACCCATTTGAGGTTAAGGTATGTATCCAAAACAAGACAAAGTGGGGTCACTGAAGGGTTCAGAGTTTGAACTAGAACAGGAGTCAGCAAACTATAACATGTGAAACAAACCTGGCCCACCACTTACTTTTGTACGGCCTGCAAGCTAGGAATAGTTTTACATTTTCAAATGTTTGTGGGTGGGGGGGCTTGGAGGTGAACAAGATTGTGACACATGAGCATTATATGAAATTCAAACTTTCATGTCCATAAAGAAATCTGATTGGAACACAGTTCATTTGTTTACCCATCGTTCATGCTGCTTCTGTACTAACTACAACGGCTGAGTTGAGTGATTGCAACAGATACCGTATGGCCCCCCAAACCTAAAATATTTACCATCTGGCCCTTTACTGAAAGTTTTCTGACCCCTGAGCTAAACTTTGAATGATGCTTAAAACTTGGTGGGCATTTCTTTCTTCATATCATATTCCCTGCCTTGCCCTGCCCTTAGCAGACTCTCTAAGCCTGAATTTACCTGGATATCGGTCTTTGTTACCCTGCACCATGGGTAGTGCATCCAGAAACAGGTCCCAGGGCTGTTTCAGGAAAAGCTGTTCTGACAAAAAGTGAACCGAATTTCTTTCCATTCCAGGAATGGCGGTGGAAGACACAGTTGCAGCCAAATTAGTGTACGATTCCTGGTCATCTGGTAAATAAAATGAAGCAATGTTGTGTTGATGTGGACACTGCAGCTCAAGAGGTATTGCCTCCAGTTGTCTCATAATTTCTAAATCAAATGAGAGAACCCTGTGCCCAGTGATCTATAGTTTTTTGCTCATCATGTCTTATCCTAAAGAATGAGATCCACATTTGTATTTGTATTTAGCAAAATTAGGTGGTCATCCCTTCTGTTATGCCAGGTTACAGCAGCACTTGCTTTTCCAGGTATTTCATGGGCTTTTGTTATTCCTGGAAATAAAGCAATTTTCCACTTCTGCAGTTCCTGCTTTGATTACTCCTAGCCCTCATGGCAAGGAAAGTGAGGGGGTTGGGTGTTCCCATTATTCACTCATGGGGGAGCTCCAATAACTTTAATTAATTTTTTCTATTTTTTAAGTTGGGGTACAATTTATATACCATAAAATTCACCAGTTTAAAGTGTACAATTCAGTGGTTTTTAGTACATTCACAGAGTTGTGCAACCACCACCGTTTAATTCCAGAACATTTTCATCGCCCCCAAAAGAAACTCCATACCCACTATCCATCACCCCTCATTTCCCCTTCTTCCTAGCCCCTGGCAACTATTAATATATTTTCTATCTTTATGTATTTGGCTCTTCTGGACATTTCATATAAGTGGAATTATACATTATGTAGCCTTTTGTTTTTCACTTCTTAGGATTTAAGTTTCAAGAAACAATTCAGCTTTCATGTTGGTAAGGGCTCCTTTGGTCACAAGTGGTAGAGACTACAACCCAAACTACCTTCAGGTGAGTCAGTGAATGAGCAGTAGAATGATTGACTCTTGTCATTAAGAAGCACCAGATGATGGTTTCAGCTACAGCTGCATCCAGGGGTTCCAAGTTTCAGCAGGGCTGTCTTGCTCTCTCCACTTCTCACCTCTGTTCTTGTCAGTATTGGCTTTATTATCAAGCAAGTTTTCCCCTGGTAGTGGCAGGATGGCTGCCAGCAGCTCCTGAATCATAGTCTGTCATCTCCAGCAACCCCAGCAGAAATAGAAATTCTCCTCAACAGTTAAAAGTCCCTGAACCGAGACTCACTGGACCACATCGATCACATGCCCAACCCTGTGCCTAACATCGTAGCTGAAAGAGATGGAATGCTCTGGCTTACATTGTATAAGGCAGAACCTGGCTTCTCTGACAGGGAAGTGGGAACCGGAATGTTCCCGGAGCGGGAACCCTTTACCTAGCCTCATTTGCTCCCTGATACCTAAGACTCAAGCTAATTCTGACTGTTTTGTTTATACATTTTGAACCAATCTTTGGGATAATCACAGACATAGTATTTACTCTTTAATTGGAACAATAGGACATATTGAGGGAATGGTAGATAAGCTTATGGAGTCTAAAAGCTGGGATATCTTAATTAAAATAAAATTCAACTATTCAAAAACATGCAACTTAACCTTCTAATAACCCATCCTGGCCTCACAGAGGTATATTACAGTTATTCACTGTGATAAAGGGATTATGCTTGCTCCCTTCTTTTTAACCCAGCAATTTGGTGGAATTTTTATATAAGGTTTTTAAATCCATGGGTCCTTCAAATTTATACTCCTTTATTTCATCAAAGAATTGACAATGAAGACCGAGAGGATGGTTATGGTGAGAGCTTTCAATTCTACTGGCAAATATACATCCCTCTTCCCATATTTTCTGAACAAATTGTTACCCGTCTTCTTCCAGTAGAGCGGCATGGAAAATTCCATCTAGAAATGATTAACTCAATAAAGCAATTAAAACTAATCCCTGCAGGGCTGACTTCCAATAACATTTCCACTGGCCTGTCTTTTCTTATTCTCTCAAAGTGCACCTTTACATTTTTATAACACTATTCTATCCTTCAAGTAGCAATGTGGGTTTCCAGCTCAAAATTCTTTGTACCATCTCACACTGCCTCTCATTTGCTAGAATACATCACTGGACTTTCTATATTCCTTTTACCTCTGACAGTGATACAAAGCTCTATTGGGAAGTACCCTTTTTGTTAACAGCAGTACTTCCCTAGTGGCTTCTACTTCTCCTGTATCTTGGCAACAAGTGTCTCATCAGGCAGATTCTGGGAAGTTCCCAGATCCTGGCACCTACAGTAATAAAGTCCTAATGCCACAAATTTTTTGAGGCCTTCTATGCGACAGCTGCTTTTTGCACATTGTAGAAAGCAAATACAACTTCAGTTTATTCCAACCAACAAACTGAGTATTTGTAAGCATAATTGTTCCTTAGTGCAACATCGTCGAAGACTAACAACCTCTCTGAATCCATGCATTGTGGGAGAACCAACCAGTTGTCCATCAGATTTCAGCACCTGTGTCCTCCCTAAGCTTATGTCCTCCATGGTGCTTCCCAAAATAACCCAAACAGATGTGATTCAGGAAGCATGCTCAAGAAACAACTGTTTCTATTTTATACACATAATTGATGGTAAATTTCACTTGATGTAAGTCTGGCTATAAAAATCCAATGAAGCTTAGCTATTCAGTAGGGTTTTTATTTGAATTTGACATTGTCACTTAAAAAATGTCAGCAGTTGCCCTGGCTGGTGTAGCTCAGTGGATTGAGCGCGGGCTGGGAACCAGAGGGTCCCTGTCAGGGCACATGCCTGGGTTGTGGGCTGGGTCCCCAGTGAGGGCCATGTGAGAGGCAACCATACATTGCTGTTTCTCTCCCTCTCTGTCTCCCTCCCTTCCCCTCTCTCTAAAATAAATAAATAAAATCTAAAAAAAAAACAAAACAAAGAACTTAAAAAAATGTCAGCAGCAATGTTGCAAATTTATATTATAGAATCTACATGAATTTAGACATGTAGCAGTAGTGATAGACAACAGTAAATAAAATATAAGCACATAATGAGCATGAAAATGTAAAATTTACTTTTATAATCAAATTTTCCCTACAAAGAATCTAGATTTTTTTCTTTTTATTTCTTTGTTTTTTTAGAAATTTGAGGAGTTACTTTCCCTTAGAAAAATCACCAAATGTGCCAAACTAATTTTTCCCCATGTATTTTTCTTCTCCCCACCCCTTGCTTAGGCACTATTTTAGTCTGCTCATGCTGCCATAACAAGCTACCATGGACTGTGTGGCATGAACAATAGACATTTATTTTGTTACAGTTCTGAAGGCTGAAAGTTCAAGATCAAAGTGTCGACAGGTCTGGTGTCTTCTGAGGCCTCTCTCCCTGGCTTGCAGATGGCCATCCTCTTGCTGTGTCCTCACAGGGCCTTTTCTTTGTGCATGTGCATCCCTGGTGTCTCTTCCTCTTAAAGGACAAGAGTTACATGGGATTAGGGCCCCACCCTTATGACCCCATCTAACTTCAATCGCCTCATTAATAAAGGTCCTATCTCTAAACACAGTTGTATTGGAGATAGGGCTTCAGTATATGAATTTGGGGAAAACAATTCTCTTCATAGTAGGTACCCTATATTCTATTTCTCTCTTCATCTTCCCTACCTGATACTCTGTTTTAAGGTGGGAGTACTGTAGATCCATTTTCATTACTTGTAAACCTGCAGACATCTGTTAAAGGTTCAGACACAATTAAATTGGGAATCAAATCTTAGGCCAGTGGAGGAATTTTAATCTCCACCAACAAAGTCTAGAGCTAAGGACAGAATTGGAGTTGGAATCCACAGGCCATGAGAATCAGAAAGTGAAAAACAGTGTGATGGGAGATTATAATCTTAAATCCAGAGTTAGAAAAGTAGAGTTTTTCCTCTTCTCCCTCATCCATTTAACTCTTTCTAGATTCAAAAATATTAAAAAGATAATTGAAGAGAAATGCCGATTTTTATTCCCAGGTCTCCTTGAGTTTCTCACTGGTGGTTTATTTGTATAAATATAGAGAATTTCTCAGAGTAGAGCTTGGCCTCTTTTTTGGGTGGGCAATTCCAAGAGCTCAGACATCATACCCAGTGGTTTGGCATTCAGTAGAGACAAGGTGTTGCCTGGAGTGCTTGCAGTAGACCACAGCATCACCCCACTGCTGCAGGCTCATCCTGTTTAGCCAACACTCCATCACAAGCTGGTGTCGACCAGTTGCCCAGGCTGTTGGAGTACTTGCTTCCTTCTGTTTATGGCATTAAGAACTTTCTTCCTGGGACCCAGCTGCATTTGAATGCTCTGAAGGTCCTCATCAGAGCAAAGCAAAAGAGCTTCTAGATCAATCTGCTCTCTCATGAAAAAGGAAAGAAACTTTTCCAGATGGTGAGACTGTAAGAATACTTCCAGGGGTGTAGCATCAACCACGTCTTCCTCCCACTCCATTGCATCCTCATCCCAAGGCAGGTCATCTTCCAGGCTGTTCTCCTCTTCCTCCTCATCAGCCACCACTTCATCAGCCTGTGCTCCTCCTTGTCTCTGAAACAATTCACTGGACATTTTAAACCCTAACTGCTTCTTGGTATCTGAGATGTCTTCAGGGCTTTCTATTCTGTTCCTTCTAAAAACAATAGTTCCTAGACCTGGACGGCTGAGAATGGATTCGTGTTGCACACAGCTGCCCTCTGCTGAAACCTGGAGCTTCTCTTTGAAGTCCCCTGAGAATGTGTCTTCTTCATCCTCTCTGAACACATCCATCACGTTCCTCTGCTCATTTCTGCCCTCCTTCTCTACTTGCTCTGCTGTATCTTTATTCTTCTTGAACTTTATCTTGAAGGTATCTTTAATGCCCTTAGACAGTGACCCAAATGTGCTGGAAGCAGAAGCATTTGAAAGAGATGATCTGGAATAAGTGCTCTTGGAAGAAAAAGTACCAGATTCCTCCTTTCTGTAGGTGCGAGCCATCTTATTTTCATGCTTCTCCTGGAGC
>PVJI01023786.1:0-22990 GCA_004026765.1 Micronycteris hirsuta
GAGAAAGCTGCTTCCCTGTGAGGATTGGTTTGTTTCGAATCTCAGAGATGCGCTAGGAGTTCATGTGTGGTGATAACTCTTAAAATAAACCCTTTTGTTCTTCAACTGCTTTATGCAGAATAAGACTGGAAATGACTGAAGCTCTTGCCCTTTGCATTTAGGTTTTTTACTCAAATTTTTTCTCTGTATTCTTTAGAAAACTTAATCAGAACTGTATTTTATTACTTAGTGTGTACATGTATATTTTAATTCATATATTTATTTACAGAAGAGACTCTATGGGGTGAGAAAAAACAAATGCATTGTAATATTGTCCCCTGTTTATTTTTCAAGGCTCACATCTTTTACTGTGTGATGATTTTCCTGAACAATCTAGTAACATGTTACTTTATTTTTATTTTTTGCTTCTTTTAACCTCCATGCATCTTTTTCCATGATTGGCCTGATTTCTTTCAGTCATTCAAAAATGCACTAATTTTTCAGTGAACTCATTTACTGGGCTTTTGATTGGATAGATATCAAGATGCCTGAATTCTCTAAAACTTTTTATTTTATGAAGCTAGTTGTATTATTGTGTAATTTTATCTCTGTATATTTTGTTGCTCCAATTTCAATTGAAATTCTGTAAGGATGAGGACAATGTTTTCTGTGTTCTTTTGTTATTATCCTTAGTGGATTCTGACTGACTGACTGAGTGAGTGAGTGAATGGAACAGTTTAGATCGCCTCTAGGGACAAGGGGTTCTTGGTGAAGCCCCATACTGACAACTATTGCAGGTCCATTTGTTATCACTGCTCTGAGGGGTTCTTAGCCTGGGTGTCCTCTCCAGGAAATGTAGTGTGGTCCAGTGGGAGTGGCCGAGAATCCAGAAGCTGATTTCTTGTCTTGAATCTTGGAGAGTTCAGTTCTCTGGGCCTCAGTTACACATCTACTAAATATGAGTTCATTGTAGTTTAACATTCTATTAGCTACCAAAATAAACATTAAGAAAATATAAAACATACAAATGGCCAATAGACATGTGAAAAAATAAACTCAAAGTCACTAATCATCAGAGATGCTAATTAAAACCACAATGACATACCAACCACTTCACAGCAGTCAGAATGGCCATCATTAATAAATCAACAAACAAGTGCTGGCAAGGATGTGGAGAAAAGGGAACCCTAGTGCACTGTTGGTGGGAATGCAGACTGGTGCAGCCACTGTGGAAAACACTTTTGAGTTTCCTCAAAAAATTAAAAATGGAACTGCCTTTTGAGCCAGTGACCTCACTGCTGGGAATGTATCCTAACACCAGTTTGAGAGTGTAGATGCACCCCAGTGTTCACAGCAGTGTTATTTACAATAGCCAAGATCTGGAAACGCCCAAGTGCCCTTCAGTAGTTGAGTGGATAAAAAACCTGTTGCACATTTACACAGTGGAATATTACATGGCTGTAAAAGAGAAGTAATTCTTACCTTTTGTGATAGCATGGATGGAACTGGAGGCATTATGCTAAGCGAAATAAGCCAGTCAGAGAAAGACTGATGTTACATGATCTCACTTATAGGTGGAATCTAATGAACAAAATAAACTGATGAACAAAATGGAAACAGAAGCATAGACACAGGAACAGGCTGGCAGCTGTCGGAGGGGGAGGGGTTTGGGGGGCTGGATGAAAGAAGGTTAAGGGGTTCGCCAAAGAGCATATATATGTGTGACCCACAGATACAGACAAGAACGTTGGGGGGGCCAGAGGGAAAGTGGAGTGGGGACTGGGAGGAGGAGCACAAAGGAGGGAGAATGGGGACATCTGTAATAGTGTCATTAATAAAAATAAAGTTAAAAAAAGACTAAAAAAAGAAAAAGAATCTCAAAACGTCCATTGTATCTATGCTCAGTAGAAGAGGAACTGTGCTAATCATGGTGAATTGATCATAGTTCTTTTCTTATGAGGGAATGAGATTTTTACTTATACACAGTTAAAAGCATACACAGCAAAACATACATATGAAAAAATATGTATAGTGGTATTCACTGTAATATAATTTTGATAGTAAAAACTTAGAAACAATGTAAATACTCATCAATAAAGAAAATAGTTAAGCTAGGACCTTGTTCAGTTGTGATACCTGGGTGCTATACCATGAAGCTGTTAAAGAGAATGTGGTTCATCTGTACATGTGAACATGAGAAAATGTCGAGGGTTAATAGCTTTGTGAAACAAATAAAATGTAAAACAATATATGTCGTGAAAGCACTTTTGGTTAACAAAACCCTAAACTGTATATTCGTATACATGGATATAAGTCTGTGTTTGTATACACCCTCCTGCGCATTTTTATATTTTATGTGTAGCCTTTTAGAAGACGGTCGGCTGTAGCTTTTGTTACCAGTAACTATTCGTACTAGTAGTTTTCTTTGGGTAACGTTTGTAGTAACCTGTTAAAGGAACCTTCACTTTGTTATGTACTTCTGTAATGTCGAATTATTTTACAGTGAAATTTTAAAATTAATTTTTTCCTGGAGAATAATTTCAGAATAAAAGAGCAGTTAGCTGGAATATATGTTCAGTCTTTTAAAAATACATATATGTTCAGTCTTTTAAAAATACATATATAATATTATGTTTTGTATGTATATTGTTTAACTGGAAAGTGACAAGGTGACTTTGCCTTGTCAACAGAAATGAATCCCCAAATTGTAACAAGATATTTGAGTCATTTGTTTTATTTCTAAACGGCCATGGCTCAGAAATGATCTTAGATTTCCAACATGGAAGAAATTTTTGTCAAGTATATTACGTACGCAGGGTTTCATTAATTCAGTAAACTGCATTCAATAAGCAATCTAATTGGTAGTTAACTGCTCCAGAGGGTGCCGATGATTAAGAGACACCCATTGTAATGAAGGAACCTGTGCAATGGTTATCCAGAGAGTGCTTGTTCCAAGTGTGAGGACTGAAGTGACTGATCAAGTGAAAAGTTGCATAGATCTTCTTCAGGCTTAGGAGCAGCCTGGGAAAAGCTGAGAAAGCATTGTGAGGATTTAAGGAACTAAGTAAAGAGGGATAAATATGTGGATACGTTTTTAAATTTGATAATTTGAGGTCAAGTATTATATGCATCAATAGAAATGTATGTTTTATATGTTCTATTCCTCTTGAGCAGTTGTATGTACGTTATCAGGAAGAATTTTTTTTTTTTTTGCATCCCTTCACTCCGACTTACTCTTTAAAATCTGGAGTATAATATTTTCTGCTCGTACAGATTTTGTTTCTACTAGAATTTCAAGAGATTTATATCCAATATGAATTTCTCAATCATTTGAAAGATTTAATATAGTGCACCACATATTTTTGAAAATATGTCTACTGACCCTTTCTCTTGTTGGTGCACTTGCCACTCACCAGAGCCCACTTGGTAAAATGCCACGGCGAGATGGTCTTTCAGTTGACATCCAGGCAGGAAGCTGGGCACAGGTACCCTCTGCTCCAAACTTCCCTTGGTTTCCTTTCATTCCCTAGCCACTTCTCCTCCAGCCCATTGCTAGGCGTGGGTGGAGGAAGGGAGCACACCCTTTGTCGTTGGACCTAAAAGCTGGCCTTATCTCCCTGGATGCCCTACAAACGCACCCTTAACCCAAGAGCTTCTTCCTCTTTCCTGTGCCTAAGACTTTGTTCTTACCGTGTATTCTGCATCTTTTCACTGCTGAAGTGGGATCCTATTCTGAGTTTTATGTACTTAAAGGGAAGTTTCGTGAATGCATTAATTTTTTTTTTCCTTTGGAAGGACCCTAGTCTTGCATTCAGACCACGTAGTTTTCAAAACTTTTGTCTCGCTATAGATATTAATGAATATAATTTTATACTCAGTATTGAGGAATGACCTCTTATTCTAAGCGTTATCTGTTCCCCAGAGGAAATAAATGCTGTGATCCTGAAATGGGAAGGCTATGCGGAAAATCTCAGGAAAGAAAAAAATTAATCTCAAGATATCATCTCCAATTATTATCTGGCTCAACTTTCTCTGCAGGGTTGAATGAATCTTAGTCACCCTGTGTTTAATTCCATTCTCTACTCGCGTCAGATAGGCTCAGAATGGCCAGGACGGTACCATTTCCAGAGTGGAGCAAGCATAATAATGGGAGTCCAGAATGCTGATGCCCACTTGTTAGGCTCCCAGCCTCCCTCTGCTTCAGTTTTCTTACTGTAAAATGAGATTTTTATTAGATGATTGTCTACTCTTCATTTTCATTGGGGAAAAGGGATATGAAACTTTCAGAAATTCAAGTAATTATTTGATATATGAATTTGGTGTTTCTGGCATGAAGTAAAAACAGTTTTAAGAATAGGAATGTGATTTATTAAAACCTTTTAAAGATGAAGAATTTTGGCATGCACCAGAGAGCCCCAATTAATAGGTGTTCCTGGATGTCAGAAGTGTTGTTCTGTTTAGTATTTCATTTTCTGTTCTTCATTGGCTTGTTGGTGTATGTCTTTGGAGCAGTAACTTTTACTGTCTGACAATTTCGTAAAGCATTTACACTAGAGACTTTTAAATTAATGAACTTGGATACTTTACAGTAAGGGATATTTCAGTTCCTGTAAAGATGCTTCTCCACTAAGACGTTAATGCCTCCCTGTTCAAGTGTCAGGTGGCCCAACATCATTGTGAAGCAATTGAGTTTAAAGCGAGGTTCTCTAATAAGATTTAAGCTGCTGCGTTCCCATTAATGAAAGGTTTCTCTGTTTCCCCTTTCACAGAATGGATCTGTTAGGTATTTCTTTTTAACACATTGGTTAGTATGCTAAAGGTAATATGTTTTGGGGGAGGCAGGTTGGGAGGTGTTGGTAAATTATGATTTTATAAAAAGCCCATAACTTAAAATTTGTACATTGGGAAGGAGGTAGAAATGCTGCTTAAGTCTTAGGAGTTGTTGTTGTTGTTTTAGATTTTAAATTTTTAAAAAATGTTATTCTGTTACAGTTGTACTAATTTTTCCCCCTTTGCCCTGCTCTGCTCATTCCACCGCCTACTCCCGCAGTCAGTCCCCGCACCGCTGTCCATGTCCACGGGCCATTCATACGTGCTCTTTAACCAGTCCTTCCCCTTTTCCCACCATTATTCCTCTCCCCCTGCCTCTCTGGCCACTGTCAATCTGTTCCGTGTTTCCATGCTTGTGGTTCTGTTTTGTTTGTTTATTTTGTTCATTAGATTCCTCTTATAGCTGAGATGATATGGTATTTGTCTTTCACCGATGGGCTTATTTCACTTAGCATAATATTCTCCAGTTCCATCCATGCCGTCATGAAGGGTAGGAGTGCCTTCTTTCTTTCTGCTGTGAAGTATTCCATTGTGTAAATGTACCACAGTTTTTGATCCACTCATCTACTGATGGGCACTTAGGCTATTTCCAGTACTTGTTTATTGTAAATACCACTGCTTTGAACACAGGGTTGCATAAGTCCTTTTGAATTGGTGATTAGCATAGGGTATATCCCCAGCAGTAAAGTCACTGGGTCAAAAGGCAGTTCTGTTTTTAGTTTGCTGAGGAAATTCCATACTGTTTTCCATAGTGGCTGCACCAGTCTGCATTCCCACCAACAGTGCACTAGGGTTCCCTTTTCTCCACGTCCTCTCCAACACTTGTTGTTTGTTCATTTGTTTATGACGGCCATTCTTACCAGTGTGAAGTGGTATCTCACTGTGGTTTTAATTTGCATCTCTCTGACAGCTCATGTTGTGGAGCATTCTTTCATATGTCTATTGGCCCTCTGTATGGTTAACTTGGAGAAGTGTTTTTCAGGTCCTTGCCCATTTTTTAATTAGATTTTTTGTCTTCCTAGTGTTAAGTTGTCTGGAGATCAAACCCTTGTACAAAGTATCATTGGCAAATATGTTTTCCCATACAGTTGGTTCCCTTTTCATTTTGGTGATGTTTTCTTTAGCTGTGCAGAAACTTTTTAATTTGATGTCGTCCCATTTGTTTATACTTTCCTTTTTATCCCTTGTTCTAGGAGATATATTGACAAAAATACTATTGTACAGGACATCCAAAATTTTACTGCCTCTTTTTACCTCTAGGACTTTTATGGTGTCATGAATTATTTTTAAGACTTTTGTCCATTTTGAGTTTATTCTGGTGTATGGTGTAAGTTGGTTATCGAGTTTCATTTGTTTGCACATACAAGTCCAGTTCTCCCAACACTTATTGAAGAGGCTGTTGTCACTCCATTGTGTGCTCATGCCTTCTTTGTCAAATGCTGACTGTAGAGACACGGATTTATTCTTGGGCTCTCTATTCTGTTCTGTTGATCTATGTGTCTGTTGTTACACCAGTATCAGACGGTTTCGGTGACAGTGGTCTTATAGTAAAGTTTGATATCGGGTATTGTGACCCCTCCTACTTTGTATTTCTTTCTCAAGGTTGCTGAGGCTATTTGGGGTCTTTTTGGTTCCATATTAATTTTTGAAGTATTTGGTCTAGATCTGTGAAATAAGCCATTGGTATTTTAATAGGAACTGTGTTGAATTTATAGATTGCTTTGGGTGGTATGGACATCTTAAGTGATGTTATTTTTCAGTCTGTAAACATGGAACTGCCTTCACTGTGTCTTATAGGTTTTGGGTTGTTGTGCGTTCATTTTAATTTGTTTCCGGTTGCTTTTTGAACATGGCATATCTTCCTTATTTTCTTTCTTCAGTGTTTTATTGTTTTCCAAGTACAAATATTTTAACTTCTTGGTTAAATTGATTCCTAGGTACTTTGTTTTTCTTGTTGCTATAGTAAATGGGATTTTTTTCCCTAGTTTCTCTTCATTGTTGGTGTATAGAAATGCCATTGATTTCTGAAGATTGACTCTGTATCCCATTATTTTGCCAAATTCACTTCTTAGGTCAAGTAGTTTTTTGGTGGAGACTATAGGGTTTTCTGTGTACACTATCATGTCATCTGTGAATAAAGACAGTTCTACTCCCTCCTTTCCAATTTGGGTACCTTTGGTTTCATTTTCTTGTCTGATCTCTGTGGCTACAACTTGCAATACTATATTGAATAAGAGCAGTGAAAGTGTACACCCTTGTCTTGTTCCTGATCTTAAGAGGAAAGCTTTAAGTTTTTGCTCTTTGAGTATAATGTTGGCTATAGGTTTCTTGTATATGGCCTTTATTATGGTGAGGTATGCTCCCTCTATTCCCACTTGGCTGAGTGTTTTTATCATAAATGGGTGCTGAATTTTATGATATGCTTTTTCAGCATCTATTGATATGATCATGTGATTTTTTTTGTCCTTCACTTTGTTTATGTGGCGTATTGATTTGCGAGTATTGTACCATCTTTGCATCCTTGGGATGAATCCCACTTGACCGTGGTGTATGATCTTTTTAACGTATTGCTGAATCCGGACTGCCAATATTTTGTTGAGGATCTTAGTATTTATGTTCATCGGAGGTATTGGCCTGTAGTTTTCTTTCTTTGTTGTGTCTTTACCTGGTTTTGGAATTAGGATAACATTGGCCTCATAAAAAGAGTTTGGGAGTTTTTCCTCTTCTTGAATTTTTTGGAATAGTTTGAAAAGAATGGGTGTTAGTTCTGCTTTGAATGTTTGGCAGAATTTGCTTGTGAAGCCATCTGGTCCAGGGCTTTTGTGTGCCGGGAATGTTTTGATTACTGCTTTAATTTAGCTGGTTGTTATTGGTATATTCATGTCTTCTGCTTCTTCCTGATTCAATTTTTGGAGACTGCATGTTTCTAGAAATTTATCCATTTCGCCCAGGTTGACCAATGTCTTGGCATATAGTTATTCATAGTACTTTCTTACAATCCTTTTGTATTTCTGTGGTATCAGTTGTAACTTCTTTTTCATTTCTGATTTTATTTATTTGGGTGCTCTCTTTTTTTTTCTTGATGAGTCTGGTTAAAAGTTTGTCAGTTTTGGTTATCTTTTTGAAGAACCACATCCTGGATTTATTGATCCTTTGAATTTTTTTTAAAGACTCTGTCATTACTTCTCTTCTGATGTTGAACATTTCCTTCCTTCTACTTGCTCTGGTCTTAGTTTGTTGTTGTTCCTGTAGTTCTTGTAGATGTAAATTTAGGTTGTTTAGCTGAGAATTTTCTGTCTTCTTTAGATAGGCCTGTATTGCTATGAACTTTCCTCTCGGAACTGCTTTCACTGCGTCCCATAGGTTTTGGGTTGTTGTGTGTTCACTTTCATTTGTTCCTAGCTGCTTTTTGATTTCTTCCTTGATCTCATTGTTAAGCCATTCATTGTTTAATAGCATGTTATTCAGACTGCATGTATATGAATATTTTTGTGTTTTTTCCTTGATGTTTGTTTCTAATTTCAAACCATTGTGATCCTGAGAACATGCTTGATATGATTTCAACTGTCTTAAATTAGTTGAGACTTGTTTTGTGTCCTACCATATGGTCTGTTTTTGAAAGTGTTCTATGTGTGTTTGAAAAGAATATCTATTTTGTTTCTTTGGGTTTAAAGTTTCTGTATATATCATTTCAGTCCATTTAATGTAGAGTGCCATTCAGTGCCACAATATTCTTGTTGATTCTTTACTTGGAAGATCTGTCCATAGTTGACAGTGGGGTGTTACAGTTCTTTACACTGAGTATGTTGCTGTCAATATCTTCTTGAAGTCCTCCAAGATTTTCCTTATATATTTAGGTGCTCTTTCGTTGAGTGCATATATTTTTAAAAGTGTTATATGCTCTTCATGGACTGCTCCCTTAAGTATTATGTAGTGACCTTGTCTCTTTTTAGGGCCTTTGTTTTGAAATATATTTTGTCTGATATAATTATTGCCACCCCTGATTTTCTTTTCCATGTCCTTTTGCTTGGAATTTTTTTTTTCCATCCCTTCACTTTAGCCTGTGTAGCTCTTTTGTTCTGAAATGGGTCTCTTGTAGGCAGCATATGTGTGGGTCATGTTTCCTTATCCATTCAGCTATTCTGTGTCTTTTGATTGGAGCAGTTAATCCATTTATGTTTAAGGTTATTATTGATAGGTACTTATTCATTGCCATTTATTCCTTACCTGTGTTTTGCTCACTCTGTTTCTTCTTATAGCAGGCCCTTTGGCATCTCTTGCTGTGGTAGCTTGGTAGAGATGTACTCTTTTATCCTTCTTTTGTCTTAGAAGCTCTTTATTTCACCATCCATTTTAAATAAGAATCATGCTGGATAAAATAGAGTTTGTTGCAGGTCCTCGGTTTTCATTACTTGGAATGTTTCTTGCCAGTCCCTTCTGGCTTGTAGAGTTTCTGTTGAGAAATTATCTGATAGCCTTATTGGAGCTCCCTTGTATGTTATAACTCTTTCTCCTTTGCTCCCTTTAAGATTCTCTCTTCCTTTTTAAATTTTACTATTTAATTATGATGTGTCTTCAAGTGGGCCCCTTTGGGTTCAGCTTTATTGGGACCCTCTGTACTTCTTGAACTTGTATGACTTTTTCCCCTCGACAAGTTAGGGAAGTTTTCTGTCATTATATTTTCAAACAGATTTTCTGTCCCTTTTTTCACCATCTTCTGATATTCTATGATGCGAATTTTATGTTTCTTGTTGTCCTGAAGAACTATCCTTGTTCTTTTAGAGTGTTTTTGTTTTGTTTTGTTGCTGTGCCTGGATATTTTTTCTACCCTGTCATCCAGCTTGCTGATTCTGTCCTCTGCTTCATCTAGCCTAATTTTGATTCCCTCTGGTATATTCTTCATTTCAGATATTGTGTTATTCATTTCTTCCTCTTTCTTATTTGTAGTTTCTATGTCCTTTTCCATGCTGCTGTAGTTCCCACTAAATTCCTTGTAGCTCCCATAAAGTTCCTTTAGTTCTGAGTTCCTTGATCATCCTTATAACCATCATTTTTAGTTCGTTGTCTGATAGATTGCTTGCCTTAATTTCATTTATCTCTTTTTCTGAGGTTCCTCCTTTCCTTTCCATTGGGGGTTATTTATTTGTCTCCTCATTTTAGGTGACTCTGTTTGTTTGTTGCTGCATCTCAGATTGTTCTGCATTGATTGCTTGTCTTCATGGGTTGGCCTTCTCTGATAGGAGTTCTGTGGGACTCAGTGGTACAGTTTCTTTGATCTTCTGATCTGGAAGCTCTAGGGTTGCCCTTTATTCAGTTTATGTGTGTTCTTCCCTTTTGCTTGGGCTTTGATTATTGGTGGCTCATTCGTTGGTGGGTTCTCCCTTCCAGCTGGCTGACTGGGAGTCACAACATCTGCCATGTCTTGTATGATGATATACAGGTGCTGGTTTAAGAAAGCGATACTACTCAGAAACCCAAGCCCGCACCAGCAAAAATACCCTCTTACATCAGCAATATCATCAACAAACAAGCAAAGATTATTAAAGGCGGAGAGAGATGAAGAATACTACATAATAGGAAAACAGAATAGGAGATGACTAAAGGAGAGAAAAATGATTTTGAGAAGGAAGAGGGAAGAGATATAATAAGAGTAGGGAATAGAAACAAGGTGAAGAAAGGGAGAAAATAAAATTTAAAATGTGAGTAAAAAGGGAAGGGCAATGGCAAAATGGAGTAAGAAAAAAGAAGATTATAATATGAGGTTTGAAATAAAAACAGTAGTGAACTAATAGTAACAAAACTGAAGAAAAACCACAACAGGCTCAATAACAATGAGAGATAAGCAAAGATTAATAAGGTGGAAAGAGAATAAGAACGTTATAAGAAAGAAAAAATATGAGATGTCTACAGTAAAAAAAATTATTTTGATAGGGTAGAGGAAGGAAAAAAAGTAAGAGTAAGGAATAGAATCTACGCTAAGAAAGGGAAAAATTAAAATACCAAACTCAAATAAGCATGGGCCACAGGAAGGTAAAATGGAGTAAGACAGGAGGACAATAACCTATGAGATTTGAAAAAATATATATATGTAGTGAACAAATAGTAATACCACTGAAAAAGAATAGCGTGTGGTGAAATATCCACAGCACACAAGCCAAAATTTATAAAAGTGGAAAGAAAATGAGAATAATGTAAGAAAGGGAGAAGAAAGCGAGCTGCTAAAGGAAGGAAGAATGATGTAAGAGGAGAGAAGCCGGAGACAGAGTAAGGAATAGGAACAAGGTGCAAAGGGGGAAAATTTACAATGGATATAAGAGAGGGCAGGAAGAAGGCAAAATGTAGTGAGACAAGGGAAGGGTACTACGTGAGATTTGAAATAAAAATAAAATTAAAAAATACATAAAAATCTAAATAGAAAAAAATGAAACATAAAAGACCAAAATGATGAATTAGTTGGAATACATTGAAGAAAATACAATAATGTTAAAGGGCTATGCGAGAGAAAAAAATACAAATTCTGGAGAAGAACAAGGTGGAATTTGTCTCAGCAGAGTTTGGAGTTTGCCTTCTGTCTGCTCCTTCTGGATCCATCTCTGGTTTTTTACCAGCTTAAGGTCCAGCGGCGGGTCCTGGGACTTCTAGGAGCACTGCCGTACCATCCTCACCTGCCTTTAGAGGGGCTTCTGTTGTGATCGGGAGGCTGGGATCCCTGGGTCTGCCCCGGAGGCACTGTTTAGTCTTCTGGGAAAATCGTGGGTGTGTTCTCTTGTCCCTGCACCTCCCATCTTTGTGCCAGCTTATTTCCAGTAATGTATAGTTTTTGGTGAACTAGCTGTCCGGTTCAAGGGAGGGGCCGATCTGTGTAAGGGTCAGCTCTTTCCAGCTTGGTGCTGTTGGCAGCTGGATGGGGCCCTGATTACCCTTGTTGCATCAGTCTCTGATCTGCCTGCCTTGCTGGCCTCTGTGGTATAGGGACCTAGTATTTTGTCTCCCTGAGAGAAGTTCAAACTGGGTCCTTTTAGAGATTTCTCCTGTGAATATGCACACTGCAGGGGGTTTTGAGCCTGTCCTGACTGTTGTGCCAATCCTGCAGGAGTGCTGGGTACTCCTTCCCTTCCCAGAGGTTTGATGCATGCCTGAGAAGGGGTTCTGCAGGGTTGTGAATGCATACTTGCCGTGTATAATGTGCTCCCATGTTTTTGACTCAAACTTTCAGGGAAAAAAATCTTTTGTTTTAATTTTTTAATTCAGTTTTTTAAATTTATATTTAGAAACAAAACCAATAACTGTATTCCAAGATATTATTTTACATAAGGATATCGTTATTGTTTTCTAGAGTTGCACTTTTAATGCATAAACATAAATAAAAGAATTAAAAACATTTATATAGATACGGAATTAGTACTACCCAGTATAATGCACATTCAAAAATTGGGGCCAAAAGGTGCACATTATACATGGCAGAATCCAGTAATCTCAGACCCTCAACTCTTGCCTGGCTAATTCCCAGCCCGCTGCCCCAAACCCTGTTTTGCATAGCCCCTGGCTTGCTAGCCGAGCTGGGTTGGGGCCAGTAATCCCTTTGCTATGCGATTTTCTGATCTCCCTGTCCAGCTGTATTCAGGGGGAGCAAATGGCCCTTTCAATCTTGTCTTTTTGTTTTCAAGGCAGCTGCACATGGGGTCCCTGCCCAGCACCCTTCAGCTCCCCTTTTGAAAAGGCTTTCTGTGGCATAACCACTGTACCTCCAAGTCACTGTCTGGCTTTGCACCCACAGCACCTCTCCACAAAGCCAGAAGTCTCATGGGCACGGCTGGACGCAGCCTGCCTCCACCCAATCCTGGTGTGATAGAGTCCCTCTCTCTCTCTCTGGCACTCTCCCCGTTGGCATTTGGCACTGCAGCTCCATGGATGACTTGCTGCATTCTGTGTGTGACTTTTGTGACCTTGCACAACCTCCCAAGTCACTTCTGACCCAGGTCTGTGGGCTTCCGGCTCAGGACTGGGGCCCCTGGTGCTGGAAGAGGAGGGAGCCATAAAGCTGCGATTTCTGATCAATCTCCGCATCTACAGGCACCACACATAGGATGTTTCCCCTTCAACTTAGAAAATCTCCTTACCACCCATTGTGAAGTGTCTTCTGTACTCCTTGGTTGAAAACTTCTTATCAGCTAAGATTCCGTTGATTGTTCAAGGTTTTTGTTGGAAAATCAGCCAAGAATTCGAGTTGGGGGCTAGAGCCAGTGGACTGAGCTTCCACCTACTTGACCACTATCTTCCTCCAATTCAGTCTGAGGAGTTCTTATTGGGGCTTTGGGGACTATAAAGCATTGGGGGATTTTTGAATCCTGTCTTGGCTTAGCTCTCCTTTTTCCTTTGTGAGATAGGTGCACAGGGATCCACAGCAAAGAAAAACAAAACACCATTTTATTGTTAATGTGGCTTTTGTCTGAATATACCAAATAACACTCTCATGTTGAGCAAGTGGTTTAAGGCTGAGGCCTGTGACTGGCCTTTTTTTTTTCCTAAGATTTTATTTATTTATTTTTAGACAGAGGGGAAGGGAGGGAGAAAGAGAGGGAGAGAAACATCAATGTGTGGTTACCTCTCACATGGCCCCCACTGGGGACCTGGCCTGCAACCCAGGCATGTGCCCTGACCGGGAATCAAACCGGCGACCCTTTGGTTCACAGCCCGCGCTCAATCCTCTGAGCTACACCAGCCAGGGCTGTGACTAGCCTTTTGTCTGGAATCCAATACTATACTGTAACTGTGTGCCAGCTGCCTATATGGGACAATGACCAAGGACATGAGAAGGGCATTTTCAATCTTGGAAAATGTTAGGCTCTCTTACCTGCTCCAACTCTTCAGGGAGGAAGAAAATAAAAAGTGAGAGGTCTACACTCTGTGCTGAACCTTTGAAATTAAAGGGTAAGAAGAGGTTGGAAAGAGAAGCTAAGATCTTCCTTTCATATAAAAGTACACCCTTGTTTTCTCACTCTGTATCTCTCTATGACAGAGAACTTGACATGGGCTACTGTGTTCTTAGAAATCTAAGAGCTGAGCTGTGGTATTCAAGAAAACGGAAATGTGACTAGGTTCTCAAAACACTGAACTACATGAGAAATAAAATCCTTGTACGGTTTGGAGAGGTACCTGGGCTGAGGGGCAGGAGATGATGGCTATTTACCAGCACTGTCGGTGCCGTCGGTCAGTACGCACACCTGTGTATGTGTGCGAGGTATACTGTGTAGTGAATAAGCACTGTCTCTGCTTTTGACCAGTCCTGGGGAAAAACATATGCATTTTATTTTATTTTTTAAAGATTTTATTTATTTATTTTCAGAGAGAAGAAGAGAGGGAGAAAGAGAGGGAGAGAAACATCAATGTGTGGTCGCCTCTTGCACACTCCTTACTGGGGACCTGGCCTGCAACCCAGGCATGTGCCCTGATGGGGAATCAACCAGCGACCCTTTGGTCCACAGGTTGGCACTCAACCCACTGAGCCAAACCAACCAGGGCTAAAACCACATGCGTTTTAAATCATCGCAGTTTGGTTTGTTTGGAGAATTTTGGGGTTACCTAGATCTCTATCTTTTCATTAAAAGAAAAATTGTCCACATTTGTTTTGCAATCAAGAAGAGGTCAAATTAATATTAAAAAAGAGAGTGATTTGAAATTTAGCCTTATAAAGATCTTCTTTTCCTGTTTTAAGTGGTGGTTAATTTACATAGCCAAATTCTACACTTTCAGTTGTGCTTGTGCGCTCAGTTCTGTGGCACTGAGCGCGTTCACAGGACCGCTCAGTCATCACCGCCCTCCGCCTCCAGCACCTGCTGTCTTCTCCAGGGTGCTCTGTGTTTATTAGAATTAACTCCCATTCTCTTTCTTACTTAAAGATCACTTTTTAAAAACATTTCCCCAGTCATGGTATAGCATGAACCTTGCTAGTCTTCCCATGACCTCTTCCCTACAGTTGGAAGGCATGTAAGCTGCATTTGGTTTGCACGTAGAGAAGGTAGAGAAAAAGGTAACTAGTTATCAGAAAGTCTGTGTAATAAAGGTTGAGTTGAATTGAACAGATACCTAGGTATCAACTCTATCTCCTCTTTCACTCACATACACACAAAATAAAGCATTTTTTTTTTTTTTTTGCTCAGAGATGACATTTATACCCCTTTTCTAGGGCAATGCTAGGGCAATGCTAAGCCCAGAGGTGGAAACAAGTCCGTGGTTGTTATGGTGGGGTGGGGTACCAAAGCTTCAGTTTTCTAGTATCAAAACAAATTTCAGTTGGCACTCTACATTCTGATTACCTTTTTGCCAAAACACAAAATTCTGAAGAATACAAGCATGCTGTCATTGAAAAATTCTGGTTCTTAAACCTGAAATTCTTTCTTAGTATTTTGGAATAATGCTTATTTTTATGTCTGATCACATTTCTTCTACCAGGTTTTGGGTAATTACTCTGGCCATTTTGATGAAACTCTCTTCTGTTTTTCCCACAGTCTGACACACCAGGGATGGTCAGCTCACTATTTATATGGTGTTGCTTTTCATCTGTTAGTTAATATAATTTCTTATTACTTATTCTGTTCCCAAGTTGCCCAGCACTCTGTGTGCAAATACTAATAAGTTGACTTATTAAGTCTTTCCATTCTACAGCATGAGAGATATCCTGAATTACCTGTTTTCATTTGGATTTAATTTTTCTTTTAAATTAGGAATGAATACTGAGTTCTCATTGTTTTTATAATAAGTTTCACCCCTTCAGTACATTTTTTTTGTGTGTATATTATTAGTATGCCATGCATTAACTTTTAGACTCTTTGCTTTGTAATTTTTTTTTAGCAGAGATATATTTCTACTTTCTATTATTATCAGAGGATATAGGAAATAGGTTGTACTGGCAAAAACAATAGTAGAGCCCTGGCTGGTGTGGCTCAGTGGATTGAGTGCCGGCCTGTGAACCAAAAGGTTGACAGTTCAATTCCCGATCAGGGCATATGCCTGGGTTGCTTGGCCAGGTCCCCAGTAAGGGATGCACAAGAGGCAACCACACATTGATGTTTCTCTCCCTCTCTTCCTCCCTTCCCCTCTGTCTAAAAATGAATAAAATATTTTAAAAAAACAAAAGTAGAAAACAATTTTTAAAATAAATATTAATTCATGACTGGGAAAGATTGACATTCAGGAACATTCTTAGGGGGCACATACTTTAAGTGGGGAGATCTGAGTATACAAAATAGATTTTTTATGAGTAGTTGTGATGAACCAGGAAAAGATCATGTTTCAATGGCTGTTCTGGCTAAGTTTTTAACTCTTTATTTATTTTACTTCCCCCCACTATGTCTTTGGTCCATTTAATCAAAGTTCATCTCAGTTTGTAACTATTAATTATAACAGTTAACACTAAGATAGGCATGATAAACAGGCTAAAGTGTGTGAGTGTTATTTTTATCCCCGATGCATAGCTTATTAAATTAAAACAGTTGCCGAATGTGTGAATTTGAAGGTTCTTGATATGTTCATTGTTTTGAACTCCTGTTTTTCTGCTAGCTAAATCTTTAGTTATGATTTGCATACAAGGGGACCTCAAGTAAGTGGATCTTTTATTTTTTTAAGTAAGTGGATCTTTAATTTTGTAGTGGTAATACTTTTGAGGTAAGCAAAATGATTAATTTGTGATTCAAAGGTCCTTAGAGATCAAACAGTTTTATTTATTTATTTTTTAAGATTTTATTTATTTCTCAAGAGAGGTGAAGGGAGGAAGAAAGAGAGGGAGAGAAACATCAGTGTGTGGTTGCCTCTCCTGTGCCTCCTACTGTGGACCCGACCCAGGCATGTCAACCCAGGCATGTACCCTGACTGGGAATCAAACCAGCGACTCTTTAGTTCACAGGCTGGCACTCAGTCCACTGAGCCACACCAGCCATGACCAAACAGTTTTATATTTATAACATATCTTGACCAATTTTTTTATTTTATATAGGAATAAAGAGATGGGGAAACAAATACTTTTAGGTCAGCTATGTAGAAATCATTGTCGTTTTGAAATACATTTTCAAAGTTTTTTATGGAATGTATTTCTGATGCCTAGTGATCCCTTTCTACTTGCAGTAATGGTTAAAAAAATCTAGAAATAACCCTAATTAAGGGTTCGTTAAATAATGAAACTCCTTCCTATCCATTGTAAGGCTTTACTTTTGGAGAAAAGTCCTTCAAAACTATTTGGTTTGTAACACTGTCCACTAAAATAGAATGTCACATAAAGAAAAAATGCATTTATTAACTATATTTTTGATGATCGCTATAAATGAAATAATCTATTCCACAAAACTTTGTTTAGTGCTTCAGCCACTCTTATATGTTATATCATTTGTAGCCTGAAATTACCAAGCAGACATTGTTTTGCTAGGAAAACGCTCTTGATTAGAAAAACAGCCCATTTCTTCCCTGTGTGTTTTCTATGTAGATACATAGTCATTTATTTATGTGCCTAGAAATATTAAAATGAGGTTTGACAGATCAGATACGAATACAACTATTTATACAATCATGGTTTTCAATACCAAAGCATTTAGTTTGACATTTTGCCAAGGGGATATTGTCTACTTAAAAAATAATTTTTCACTTCTTTCTACATAGTCCATATTTTCTGCCTTCAAGCTGCCTTAATCTTCTTTGAAATCA
Organism: Micronycteris hirsuta; assembly: GCA_004026765.1. Taxonomy (NCBI): domain Eukaryota; kingdom Metazoa; phylum Chordata; class Mammalia; order Chiroptera; family Phyllostomidae; genus Micronycteris; species Micronycteris hirsuta. The sequence goes on from PVJI01023786.1 coordinate 17,503, forward strand.
TGTTCTATCATAGCCACCACTAGTGGTAATTCTTAAAAATCTATTTTTCTTTTTCAGCTATTTGGCTATGCTCAAATTCTGACCCTTCAGATTCCTAAGAACATTGCCTTCACACTGTGTGGCTGAATAACTGAACTGCATGCAAAGTGAGCCTCCATTTGAGAGGCAGTCCTGGGTGAAGCTAGAGTGCCTCCTTGCTGTTTCCCATAGCTGCGGTTCCTGCTCCGGAATTCAGGAGACCAGGCATTCGCTTCCCTCCTCCAGGTGCATTCAGCTTCTCACAGACTCTGCCAGAGACCCTGTACAGCAAGGGAAATTTCAATGAGGTATAAATTCAGAGCTCGGGGTGTTAACTTTCTCCTATGTGCTTGGTTGCAGAGCTCTTTCCTCATGCAGATTTCCTGCCCCAGAGGGTGCTCTGGGCCTGTGGAATGAGGGTCAGTGCCCTTGTCTGGGGGCTGGTCACCACCGAGCCCTTTGTGTGACCATGGGCCAGCCACTCATATTCTCCGTGCCTAGGTTTCCTCCTCCTAAAATGAGGTGACTGAGTTTTATATTCTAGGGCTGATCTCTCCTAAACTTTGGACCATATAAAATTTGGACACTTGTTATTAGTCTCTTTGAACCTTAATAGTTAGAAACAAAGAAGAAAAAATAACCACAATGCAAATGATCTCTAGTTTAAAATGTCTCCTGGCCCTCACCCTGTACTCCATTGAAGTTTGTAGGAGGCCTCAGTTTTCATTTCACAACTGTGTGATTTATGCTTGCTTTGTTTCTGCAGTTGAGATGACTTTATTGGCCTCTGTCAGTGCCACAGAGAATGCTCACTTAGTCAGGTGTACTTTTGTCCTCTCAAGGCCAGTGCAAAAAATCTAATGAACAAAGGTAATTCATTGTAAATCTGTAAAATTTAATAGCATTTGTGCTGAATGAATACCAGAAAAAATGGAAACATTTAGTATTTTAAAAATATGGACATTAAGTACATTTAACCAGGAAGCACCGACAAAAATAGAACAAACAATTAGTCGCATTCACTGATGGAGTAAAGCTCATCTGCAGCAGATTTGTTCTGAGACTCCCAGTGGGTGCCTGAAACCACAGGTGGCATAAACCCTGCATATACAGTGTTTTTAAACACAGACCTCTAATGGCAAAAAGGCTAATCACACACCTAGATGGCACTAATGATCTGGCTTCATGATCCAGAGTTTCATCTCGTCCTTGCAGAAACCTAGTGTTTTGGCAAGTGTGAGCTGCTCAGTGCATGGGCTTTAGAAGAGGAGCTCCAACGATGTGTGGGATGGGTCTTACGAGGTGCTGTCCTGTAGGCTCCCGGGTTGTGGTTCGGCATTCTGATTCTCGCCCCCCTGTCACTGCTGGACGTGGGCGAAGGTCACGGGAAGGTAATTATCAGTTCATTCCAATCCCATACTTTCTCTCGGAGGGCCGGCATTCCCAGGTCATAGACGAAGACTGTAACCCGCAGTGTGGTTCGGTGGCTGGGGTTGCAGGGCAGGGGCACGCAGGCCCTGGCGTTGGGATTCCAAGCCCGAGTTCCCTGAGGGACTTGCACTGTCTTCTGGCGAACTTCTGGCGTGTTTCACAGGATGCTATCAGCGTGTGTAGCTGAAACAAGATTTTGTGAAAAGCCTTATTCCCACCAAATGTTCTCCTTTATTCTTTTTCCTCTTTAATACATCCTCCCATTGTTGCCAGCATTTAGTCTGCTGTAGCAGTGACCTTTGCATAAACATTTTCACTGGTTTTCCACTGATTTGAGGCAGTCCATTATGTGGCTGTGTTTGTTTTCAATGTTATTTTTCATTATTCCTCCATATAAAAGATTTTATCCCAATCATTTTATTTGGGTAATAGACTGATTTTCTTGTTTCATATCAATAAAATCATAATCTACCTTGTTTTTTTTTTATTTTTTGAATCCTGTTGTTTACTCATGTAGAAAACTTATTCCTTTGTCCTGTTCTGCTCAGTAGGTCAGTTCCATCTTTTCCCAACCATCCTTTGTCTGTGTGGTAGCAGAGAAAGGAAAAAAAAAAAAACATAATTTCATTGCATTATTGGTATGCTGATACATTAAACTCAGCAAGAGACTAATTTGTCATTTTTTTAAAAGGGCAGAATTGGTTAAAATTGCTTTTGTCTCTAATTGGGAAGTTGAAGTGCTCAATATTGCTAGGTACACTTTTAAAAAAATGTAACATAATATATTTCATAATTAGTGGAAAGAACATTAGCATCAAAATCTAGTGATTTTTAATTCTTTTACTGGATCTGTTGCTTAAATTTACTTAATCTAAGCATTATTTTTCTCACTGTTAGTACGATGATGATAATGGTAGGAGCATGATTATTGTGAGAATTATTCAAGGGAGTGTTTAGTGCCTAATAGATGCTCAGCAAATGCTAAAGTTAAAGGTTACTGGTTCCTTTGACTTTTTTCTTTAGGTAGATAAATATTTTTAGCCTTCATCTGAAACTTTTAACCAATAAGTAAGTCAAGGAAAATTTTTAAATACTTGAAATAAGGAAACAAATATGTCATTATTTGCTAGTACCCAGGAAACCTATGATAGGCACTGGAGTAACTAAAAGGACGGATAGTGTATATATCGCCATTCTAGATTTCTCTTTTCCAGTCTGTACGTCTAGATGCCTCTTGTACATCACAATGTACATTTATGAGAGCCCCTCAAACTGAGCATGTTTAAAATTGGACTAGTTCAAACCTGTTGCTCATTTACTTCAGAATTAAACAAAGAGCTGCATCATCTACCTGGTTGTTTAAGCAACCTCAGTGCCCCCTCTTTTCCCTTTTATTTTGCAGGTTCATATATACTTACACTCAAACATACATACATACATACATACATACATCTCAGAGACATTTATTGAGCATCTACTATATTCCAGGCCTTATTTTTGGTGCTACAAATATAATAGTGAACAAAGTTTCTGTTTTTAAGACACTTGTTTTCTAATAGTGGAAGATAGACTATCATACTTACAATGCGTGAGGAGTAAGTGCTTTGGAAGAGAAAAAGGGAAGAATGATGGTAATAGGGAATACAGGGGTGGGAGCATGTTGGGAGTAGCTATAAGGCAGTAAGAGTACGGTTTTCCATTAAGGTTTAGCAGGATTCTTCTGCATTGTGGCGAAGAGACTACAGCTGTCAAGTCTGCTGTTGGGAGATGTGTTAGGAAGCAGCTGTGGTCCGGGTGAAAAAGAACGGTAGCCACAAACTGCGGACAAGTAGTAGCCAGGGAGATGGTGAGGAGGGCTGATTTTAGTGAATTTTTGTAGTTAGAATTGGCCAGATTCACTGACGGGATTGAATGTGGCTTGGAGGGAAAGGAGGATGACTTCAAGCTTTTTGCCCCCCAGAATTGCAACAAGAACATTTTCTGACACGAAGGGAACTGTTGGAAGAGTAGGTGTGGAGGAGGGGTGGGGTGGGGTGGATGGGGTGTGTGTGTGTGTGTGTGTGTGTGTGTGTGTGTGTGTGTGTGGTCTGGGACATGTCAAATTGAAGATGCCCATTAGACATCAAGGTAGAGATGTTGAGAGTAGGCAACTGGATATTCAGGTGTGGAATTCAGGAGATAGGTGTGGGCTGGGTAAAACTTCTGGAATTCATCCCTTTTCTCCATCCAGTTGCCGCTGTGCTAGGTGAGGGTTCCATTTACTGCCATTTGGATTACCGTCGCTCCTTTCTGCCTTGCCCTCCACCATTAATTACTTTTGTCACTGAATTCACCTTCAACAGCTGAGTTTTTCCTAAAATGCAATAATTTTGATGTCTCTCACATGCTTACACCTTAAGTGTCTCCTCAGAGCTTGGAGCATAAAACCCACACTTCTTACCCTGACTTAAAAGATCTTGCATGCTATGGTGCCCAATTAGTGTCTGGTGTCGTTTACTTCCATTTAATCGTCTCTGCTCAGTATTCTCACTTCTTTCTGTGCCCTTCATGTTCTTGTGCCTTTTTGACCTTCAAACACTATTCTTCCATTATTTGGACCTTCCTCCCTCCACACCCCCAAACCTTCTCACCGCCTATCTCCTTTCTCTTGTATCCTCTTGATTAGATCTTTATTCCGTGAAGACTCTTCCTGACAAGTATGGGTTAAGGGTCTATTCTTTATTTTCCTGCGATTTTTACCAAAACATTACAGGTGTATCTGTGTATTGTAATTGCCATTTACTCTGTATTTACCTCTCTCGGTTCTTAAATCGGTGAGGCCGGGAGTCTCTGTTGCGCTGGTGTTACTTCTGTGTTGCCTGGCGCAGACCCTTTTAGATGGTGCTTAATACGTATGTCTTATTTGAGTGAAAGAATAAGTAAAGCCACTGATTATAAAGCATGTATACAAAATTCAGCAAGTTTCTATATTCCAGCAGTAACTAGTTACAAAGTACAGTGGATAAGAAGCAGAATTAACCAACACCCACCCCCAAATACTTAAAAGTGTAATTTAGACGTATTTAGTACTGCTGACACGTGTTGTTCATGGATTGGGAAGTTTGATAATTGTCAACATATCGAATCCCTCTAATCTACTTACACATGCCTTGAAATTAAAATACAATTCAAATCAATTTTATTTTTGAAACTTTTGAATCACTCTGAAGTTCACTTGGAAAAAGAAATGAATAAGAAAAGTGAAGAAAATTTAGAAAAGGAAGAAAAGTTTAAACAGCCAATTAATAAGGTATTAATTAACAGTATCTAAGACAGAGTAATAGTAACACAGGAGAAGTGCAGAGAACAATGCAACAGAATTAGGACCTCAGAAAAACAAGTATAGGATAAAAGTGTAATGTAAAATCAGTTGAGAAAGATTGGTGATCATGAATAAAATGATACAGAGATTATTAGTTAATAAAAATTAGGAAAACTATGATATTTGATCCCTGTCTCACATTATGTACCAAAACATGTAATTACAATATGTTTTTCTGATATTAAAAATCACATAATTATAATGCGCCATCCTTACAGATGTGAAGATGCTTTTTTTAAAGTTATTTTTTTCTCAACATTAGTGATTTATTTGTACATATCTAATTAAAAACTTGGCTCCATTATTCTTTGTTACCAAGACCCTAATGTTGTAAGGTGACTGATGTTAATTAGAAGCACTGGCCATGTCACAACAGAGATGACAGGATCTCTTTATTAGTTACAGCCGTTAACCATGACTCTCCAGTACTGTGGTGTAACTGCAGGTCATGTAATGTTGCTTAGCATGATTGATTATTTATTATTTACTGCCGAGGATAGAGAAGTGAAATACAATTGTTGATTTTAAAACACTCAGATAAAATAAGCTGAGTGTCAAAATTTGACTTTTTTTTCAAGCATTTGGTTAACAAATTGTAAACAGCCTACTGTTCCAGTTTTGTTTGAGCTGTATTTTTAAATAAGCGTGGGATATCAAACATAAAACAGCTGCATGCCT